>ML414036.1:87802-116373 GCA_005239525.1 Nicotiana knightiana | reverse complement strand
GAGTCTATTTCATGTGTAGGTGAATTGGAGATGGAAACCGAGCTAAATGGATGCAAATACATCGAAAATACGCTCAAGAGGCGAGGAGGAGTGCACTGGGCTATAGCCGGGCGCCAGAGCCCAAACGCCTGACCCTGCCTGGCGTTAGAGTCCAAACGCCAACCTTAGCCTGGCGTTAGCCAGGCATTAGAGCCCAAACGCCAGCCTTATCCAGGCGCCATGGCCCAAACGCCATGCCCCTGTTTCGGTCAATTCCGAGTTTTGAAGAGTTTAAGTGTTTCCCGGTTGGAATAGAAGTCTCCTACACATTTAGGGTTTGTCCTAAACATATAAATAGACCCCTAAAACACAACTTAACGAGGATCAGAAGACATACGAAGGATTCGAAGAGAGGAAATCATCAAAGTAAAGGAAAACCTGTGGATTACTACTCATCAAAGCAAAAACATTGATTTTTATCTCCTTAGTAATTCAATTATGCAAGTTATTTTAGATTTGATATTTATGAATATGAGTAGCTAGTTTTCATAATCTAGGGTTTTGGTGGAACCCGTTGGGGGACAAAATTATGGTGGTATTAATATAAATTTGATTGGTTGTTTAATCTATATTTGTTCAACTCCGTTCTTGTTGTAGTTAATTGAATGGCCATCAATTAGCTGTGCATATTTAGTATGCATCTACTTGAGAGAGAGTGCATATTTAGGTAATTGTTTGAACAACACCACTCCTAAAGTATAGACAAAAGTCATAACCGAGGGTTTAGAAGTTGGATTAGAAATAACGATACTTCGGGTGCAATCTAAAGTGAACTGTAATGCAATTTGGCTAGAGAAAACTGATTAAGTAAAAGTTTTATATTCTGAAGGCTTGATTGATACGTAAATTCCCTGTGGGATCGACTCTGGGCATAATACCCCATATTATATTTGCAACGCCCGCTTAGTCTTTTATAAGACATAGTTGAGCGTGATCACCGCTTGGCGTTCACAGACCTTAAGTCTCCCCCTTTATCTTCATTTGATATTTAGTTTTATTCTCAAGACGTGGTATTAGACTATATTCGTATTTAGATGCTCATGTATTCGGTGACGTCTCGGGTTTGGGGGAGATTAGTTTTTGTGATTACATTTTTCTTATTTTCTTTTAAAAGGGTATTCCTTTAATTTAACTGCTTCCTTATTTTTTTCAAAGATTTTGATGTATTGAAATGGTTGAGTAGTTGGCTTGACTTGCTCCACGATAAGCGCCATCACGATGTGTTGGTTTGGGTCATGACAAGTTTGTATCAGAGCCTAGGTTACATAGGTTTCACGAGTCATGATAGAATCTTGCGGATTGGTATGGAGACGTCTGTATTTATCTTCGAGAGGTTGTCGAACCCTTAGGAAATTTCACATTCTTGTTTTCTTTTCATACGGATTTGTTGATTCCAGAAACTAAACTTATGTTATTATATTCTCTCACAGATGGTAAGGACACTTGCTACCAGACAGGATGGACATCCACCAGTACCACCAACTAGGGCAACGAGAGGTCGAGGTCGTGGTAGGTGCAGAGGTGCAGCTCGTACAGCAACTAGAACAACATCTGCAAATCCACCAGTTTCTCCAGCTAAAGATCAGGTTCCAGGTGTGGTTGAGCCAGTGGGGCCAGCTCAGGTAGCAGTTGTGCCCATTGTGATTATAGGCCTTAAAGAAGCATTGGCCCAGATATTGACTGTTTGAACAGGACTTGCTCAGGTGCTTTGGACTCAGGCCGCACCAGCCACTCTCAGGTCGGGGGAGGTACTCAAACTCCTGTCGCCCATACACCAGAGCAGGTGATGCAGGGACTTCAGACACCGGGGGCACTACCAGTCCAGCCGGTTGCAGTTGCTCAGGCTCAGGTGGTTCCCATTATGTATGATGATGGGTAGAGGAGACTTGAGAGATTTGGGAGGCTTCAGCCTCCATCATTTAGTGGGACTAAGTCAAAAGATGCCTAGGGCTTCTTGGATAAGTGCCAGCGGATTCTTCGTACGACATGTATTCCGGAGACTAGCGCGGTCTCGTTCACTACTTTTCAGTTTTCTGGGGTTGCCTTCAGATGGTGGGAGGCTTATGAGAGGCACAGGCCGGTGGGTGCAACACCACTTACATAACATGAGTTCTCTGTTCTCTTCTTGGAGAAGTTCGTGTCGCAGTCTCATAAGGAGGAGTTGCGTAGACAGTTTGAGCAGTTATGACAAGAGGGCATGTCTGTGATGCATTAGGTTTTCTGAGTCGGCTCGTCACGCAATTTTCTTAGTTCCCACTGATAGGGAGAGGATCACGAGGTTCATTGATGGCCTCACATATCAGCTGCGGTTGCTTATCACTCGGGAGAGGATGTCTGGTGCTACTTTGAACGAGGTGGTCGACATTGATCGCCAAATAGAGATGGTCCGTAGCCAGGAGTGTGGTGAGAGGGAGTACAAGAGGCCTCGTGGATCGGGGGGTTTCAGTGGTGTTCCTTCTGGGGGTCAATTGACGTCCTTATAGGCACACCCAGACGACTCGTTCAGTTAAACGTGGTGCATCATCCGACCATGGTTCATACAGTACTCATCAAGTTCATTAATCTCTCAGTTCCCTTCCAGCTCAGAGCTCGTCTCGTGCACCATCAGCTCAGGGTTCATCTATACCGGGTCCTTCTGATAGATATTATAATTCTCAGGGTCCGCCTCAGTAATTGTCGCCATATTCAAGGAGATTTTGTTTTGAGTGTAGAGATTTGGGTCACATCAAGAGGCATTGTCCCCCCCTCCCCTTTCGGGAGTTCCAACTCAGTAGAGGAGTCAAACTATGACTTCGGCACCAGTTACTTCACCACCCGCCTAGCCAACTCGGGATGGGGCTCAAGAAGCTAGGGGTCGCCCTAGAGGGGGAGGCCGATCAGGTGGGGCCAGAACCGATTCTATGCTCTTCCTGCCAGACCAGATGTTATTGCTTCAGACACAGTGATCACATGTATTGTCTCAGTATGCCATAGGGATGCTTCTATATTATTTGACCCTGGTTCCACTTATTCCTATGTATCATCATATTTTCCTCATTATCTAGATATGCCCCGTAAGTCCTTAGTCTCAACTATTCATGTATCTACGTCGGTGGGCGGTACTATTCTTGTGGACCATGTATACCGGTTGTGTGTAGTGACTATTGGAGGATTGGAGACTAGAGTTGATCTCTTGCTTCGTAATATGGTTGATTTCGACGTGATCTTGGGTATGGATTGGTTGTCTCCATGTCATGCTATTCTGGATTGTCACACTAAGACTGTGACGTTGGCGATGCCGGGGTTTCCAAGGATTGAGTGGAAAGGGTCTCTAGACTATGTTCCCAATAGAGTGAGATTTCATATTTGAAGGCCCAAAGGATGGTTGGGAAGGGTTGTTTATCTTATTTGGACTTTATGAGGTATGTTGGTGTTGATACCCCTACTATTAATTCGGTTCTGGTGGTGTGAGATTTTCCAGATGTGTTTCCTGCTGACTTGCTAGGCATGCCTCCCGATAGAGATATTGACTTTGGTATTGACTTGGTGCTGGGAACTCAACCCATTTCTATTCTTCCGTATCGTATAGCACCGGATGAGTTAAAGGAATTGAAGGAGAAGCTTCAGGAATTTCTTGATAAGGGGTTTATTAGGCCTAGTGTGTCTCCTTGGGGTGCACCTATTCTATTTGTGAAGAAGAAGGATGGTACTATGCGGATGTGCATTGATTATAGGCAGTTGAAAAAAGTTACAATCAAGAACAAGTATCCTTTGCCACGCATTGATGATCTATTTGACCAGCTTCAGGGAGCGAGGGTGTTCTCTAAGATTAATTTGAGGTCTGGGTATCACTAGTTGAAGATTCGGGACTCAGATATTCTAAAGACGGCATTTAGGGCCCGTTATGGTCATTATGTGTTCCTCGTAATGTCTTTTGGGCTGACCAACGCCCCAGAAGCATTCATGCACCTGATGAACATTGTATTTCAGCCTTATCTCGACTCGTTTGTCATAGTGTTCATTGATGATATCCTGGTGTACTCTTGTAACCAGGAGGAGCATGGCCAACATTTGAGAGTAGTGTTGCAGCGGTTGAGAGAGAAGAAGTTTTATGCTATGTTCTCCAAGTGTGAGTTTTGGCTTAGTTCAGTGGCATTATTGGGGCACGTGGTGATTATCGAGGGGATTCAGGTGGATCCAAAAAAGATAGAGGCGGTTCAGAGTTACCCCAGACCGTCCTCAACTACGTAGATTCAGAGCTTTCTCGGCTTGGCCGATTATTATCGTTGCTTCGTGGAGCGTTTCTCGTCTATTGCATCGCCCTTGACTAAATTGACCCAGAAGGGTGCTATTTTTAGGTGGACGGATGAGTGTGAGGAGAGATTTCAGAAGCTCAAGACTGCCTTGACTACAACTCAAGTTCTAGTTTTGCCTTCAGCTTCAGGCTCTTATACAGTGTATTGTGATGCTTCTCGGATCAGTATTGGATGTGTCTTGATGCAGGGAGGTAGAGTGATTGCTTATGATTCGTGTCAGTTGAAGCCCCATGAAAAGAATTAGCTTGTCCACGATTTTGGAGTTGGCTGCCATCGTTCATGCATTGAAGATTTGGAGGCATTATCTCTACGGGTATCCTTGCATTCATTCCTGCTGGTGAGGGACCGCTTGCAGGTGATGTTCAGGCCTTGGCCAACCAGTTCGTGAGATTAGATGTCTCGGAACCCAGTCGGGTTCTAGCTTGTGTGGTATCTCGGTTCAGCACGGTGATGCCAGAGATTTTGTATTGAGATTACGTTTTTTCTTATTTTCTTTTAAAAGAGTATTCCTTGAATTTAACTGCTTCCGTATTTTTTTCAAAGCTTTTGATGTATTGAAATAGTTGAGTAGTTGGCTTGTCTTGTTCCATGAAAGGCGCCATCGCGACGGATTAGTTTGGGTCGTGACAAATGAGCATCTACTTCGTCAAACTTCATGTATACATAGATTCATCAAATTATATTCTTTAAAATCCTTGATTCTTTTAATTATGTTCGACATATATTGATTCTTTTAGTATAATTAGGCTAGAAGACTCGGTCTTTCCTTTATTTGGTCGAAAAAGGCCTTGTTTTTAATAGTGAGTCGGGTTAAAAGATCAATTGCGACCGGAGGCGACTCGGTAAAGTTAGTGAGTTAACAAAACTTTAATAAAATGATTGAATTTATACAAAAGGATTCATATACGTTTATATTTTAATTTTTTTATAATGGTGATATTCAAACCATCTTACATACATATCTATCATTCACAAAGACTTGTGCAATATTTTAAAAATATTCAAGTTTAACATAATATATATATTTTTAATTATCAGCAAGTCTACTAATCTCATATTTTCACCACTAAGTAATGTAAAAAATATTTTTATATATTTTCAATAGTTCAAATATATTTTAAATTTAAACGAGCGGCTTGCAACATATTTTTTCCAATTTTTTCTTTGACTAGTGTTATCAAATTTTTACCACATAAAATATGGATAATTTTATATACTTTGAGTAACATCTATTTTGAAGTAAAATTATAGTTTGGTCTGCCCGGGCCCGTCAATTTTGGGGCTTTAAGCAAGTGATTTTGGGTTTAAGACTTTTCTCGAATAGCCCATAGACTGGATCCATAAACTTAGTATGCAGAGGATATATGATTGGCTTTGTAATTAAGAAAAGTGTATGATTAAGGGAATTTTTCGTTCCTATATCATATAGGAAACTATATTACGAAAAATATCCATAATTTATAAATTACCCGCATTGCTCACAGATTTTCTACAAAAATTATACAACTCATGGAAAAATAGAATCANGTAGAAGAAAATTTTTCGTTCCTCTACCATATAGGAAAATATATTATGAAAAATATCCATAATTTGTAAATTACCCGCCTTGCTAATAGATTTTCTACAAAATATAAACAACTCATGAAAAATAGAATCATGTTAGCTGTACAATTCCTTTAATAGGCGCGCGAATGTTGGGATATTAAGGATTCTTCCAGATTTTATCAAACGCAAATCTCGCTATTAAATTTCGCCAATTTCTCTCCAAAATTCACTACTCTATTTTTTCGAAAATACTCTGTTTCACTCGTTTTTCTGATTTTACAAATCAAAAGCGACTAAATTTGCTACAATTCTTCTGTGATTTTATCAAACGCAAATCTCACTATTAAATTTCGCCTGTTTCTCTCCAAAATTCACTACTCTATTTTTTCGGGAATACTTTGTTTCACTTGTTTTTCTGATTTCATAAATCAAAAGCGACTAAATTAGCTACAATTCTTCTGTAACAAGCGCAATTATGTCAAAAATCTCAATTATGCTTCAACTAAATGGGAATTGGGATAGCTATGGGAGATATAGAGAATTTCAGGTTGATGGAATTGTAGTCAGCGAGGATGCAAGTTATAACCTATTGAATTCTACAATAGCAGAGCATCTAATGATCGATACATTCGAAAAAATAATCGAAATCAAACACATTGTCAATGAACATTGTACTCCAATGGAAATTAGGAACGATATGGGTGTTCGTGTATACATGGAGACGAAAAAGGAAAACAAAAGTTTAGGAACGTATCCGCTATGTATAACAATACGTGATTTCAATTTGGAATTGAGTATCACTAATTCGAACACAGTTGCAGGTTTGCTCTGTTACATAACTATCGAACTTTGGTTGTATATTACTGATCTACAATATATATATATATATATATATATATTAGTATTGAATTTTATTCTATCTACAATATTTCTACAATAAACTACATATCATTTGTAGCTCAATATAAAATATAGAATTAACTACAAAATAACTACAAAAATAGCTCATAACTGTATTTAGCTATATTTTCTTGCAGGTTCATCTGGAATACTGAAGTTAATTGATATGCCAACATCTCCGGAGATAGTGGAATATGAAAGTATAATAAATAACAGAAAGTACACCAAGTGTTATTGAAGTAGGCCAAGTATACCAAGACAAGCGAATAATTGCAAGTGCAATGAAGCACTATTCTGTCATGATCAGGTTCCAATTTAGGGTGAAAATATCTAGTGCTAGAAGGTAGGAACATATGAATGGCCAAAAATCATTTGTTTATTTTGTAGTTTATTTGTAAATTTTTACTTCTTCAGTTTTTTTGTAATATTATTTAACAAAATTGTAGATAGTTTGTAGTTTTCTTGTATATAAATTGTTGAATATGCTCTTTTATGCTACAACAGTCTTTTTTTTTAATCTACATTTTCTATACCAGTGTTTAAATTATTTTTATTTTGTAGCTACTGTGGTATGTGTTGGTGAAAATTGTACATGGCAGTTCAAGGCAACTAGCATAAATGATTCTGCAATTTCAAGGTTAAAAAATTCAACAGCTTGCACACATGCTCTTTGATGGACAATACATTCATACAACGCAAACCTACTTCCATGGTAGTTGGTAGCATGATTATTCCAAAATATGCTGATCCTAAGACAATTTACACACCAAAAGACATACAAACTGATATGTTGTTTGAACACGACGTGAACTTAACATACATGCAAGCTTGGAGAGCAAAGGAAAATGCTTTGGAGTTTTTGAGAGGTCATCCTGCTGACTCTTACAACAAATTGCCTAGTTATTTGTATATCCTGGAGAAGACTTATCCGGGGTCTGTAGTTAAATTAAAGAAGACCGACGACGATTGCTTCTTGTATGCATTTGTTGCGACTTGTAAGTCAACCAGTGGTTGGGAATATTGTAGGCCAATTGTAGTAGTTGATGGGACCTTCTTAAAGTCAGCATATATGGGAATAATGCTAACAACTAGTATACTGGATGCAGCAGGTATTGTAGATTTATTGTAGAAATATTTTAGCTTGTCTGCTTTTTATAGTACTTGTAAATTTATTGTAGATATATTTTTGAAAAGTTGTAGTTTGTATGTATATGTCTTCCTCCGCATTTTTCATGCAGCCAATTAATTACTTTTTGCCGCATAATGTAGGTACCATATTACCATTGGCATATGCTGTTGTTGATTCAGAAAATGACGCATCATGGAAGTGGTTTTTTGAGCAATTCAAACTTGCACATGGAGAAAAACCAAACATGTGTGTTGTTTCGGATTGGAATGAGAGTATATTGAAGGCAACATCTATTGTTTATCCCCGCATATCACATTATTCTTGCATGTGGCATATTTGGACAAATATAAGGTCAAAGTTCAAGAAGGGTCATCTAAAGTTAAGCGAATTGTACTTTGCCACAACACGATCATACACCCTTGATGAATTTAATGAAAGGATGTCAAAGATTGAAGAGATTGACCCGCGTGTTAAAGCATACTTATACGATATTGGCTATCATAGATGGTCTCGAGTACATGCTACGGGAAACAGAACTTGAACTATGAAATCAAACATTGCAGAGTCGTTGAATGCGGTAACAAAAGATGAAAGAGAGCTACCGATAGTAGAACTATTAGAGTACATGCGGACTCTTCTAGAAAGTTGGACTAATGAAAAGTTATTGAAAGCAAAGGGTACCTTCATATACCTTGGGAAAAAAATACAACAAAGAGTTAGAGGACAACAGAACATTATCACGGAAGCTTAGAGTAAGCTATATCAAATAAGATCTGACCATTTATTGCATCAAAATAAGATATTAACAGACAATGTAGATAATTTGTATTCTTATTGTAGATGATTTGTTTTTGTTTGTAATGTAATTGTAGGTGAGGGCTTCAACATATCATATTCATACAGTGATAGATGGTGTGAAGCGCTATATTGTTTGTCTTGAAAACAAGAGATGTAGCTGTGGGCAATTTCAGCTTGATGAACTTCCTTGTGCACATGCTTTGGCTGCTTTAAGGCACAGGAATGAGTCTTATGAAAACTATTGTTCTCCTTATTACACAAAGGAGAGCCTCTTGCATACTTATGAAATACTAGTAAATTCCCTGTCTGATGAAAGTAAATGGAATGTGCCACAACATATAACTGAAGAAGTTGTAAATCCACCTTCAGGTGGGAAAAGACAGTTAGAAAGATCTCAAAAACAAAGATACAAAACATATGATAAAGTAAATTCAAAGAAGTACAAGGTTTCATGTAGCAACTGCGGAGTAGAAGGGCATAACAAAAGATGTTGCAAGAATGTTCCCAAGAAGAAATAAAATTTTATGTAGTAGACAGACTTTTTCATAAAAATTGTTGATGAGTTCAGGAGAATTATATTTGATGTGTAATAGTTCAGGTGTTTTCAACTCTTAATGTAGTTAGTTTGAAATTGTTTTGTTTAATTAGTATTCTGTATTGAGTTTATACTTTCATAGCTTGACTGATTTATGAATGATTTCTATATATATAATATATAATTGTTTTATTATATTTAGCACCCATCGATAGTTGTTAATGATCTACAAAAAAACTACAAAAAAATTACATAATCTGCAGTTGACAGAGTAACTACTTAACAATTAAGTTGAAAATGAGTTATATGCTAACAATAATTAGATCAAGTACTAACAACTTTAAACAAGTGAATATAAAAACAACATAATGTTTCCCCATTGTTCAAACTAGTATACTGGATAAAATAAAAAAACAAAGGGTAAAATAATTGTAGCACAAATATGCTACAATTAAACTTCAACAATCTTGTTCATAAACTTGTCTACTATCTTTCTACAAAACTAGCTGCAACTAAAAAATTTAACTACATGTTCCATACAAAAAATTGCAACTAATTCTTCTTCCTCCGGACTTGTGTTTTCTCATTCACAACTGGTGCACCTTTTTTCCTTGCTAATCTGCCAGTCACCTCACTCTCACTAATTGCACCATTCTCTTGCTTCTTCCTAGCGTAGTCCCACAGTAGCACTCCATATCGTCTACGATGTTGATCAATATTAGAAATGTCATCTTTAGGAACTGTTAGGTCTCCAATGTTGGCATATTCTGCAAAGGCAGCAACATATACACCACAATCACTGCAAAAAGAAAAAAGTGGCAATATTTAGCAAACAATGAACAAAAAAAAATGTTAAATAGATAGAAAGAAAGAATATTTTTCATACATTGATCCTTCTTTTTGCTGTGGTATCTCTCCGACGATCCATTGAAGGTTAATAGGGTCGGTAACACCTTTTTCAATGTATTCCCTTGTGTTATTGAAGTTAATGTCTGAACGCTTGCCATAAAAATCGGTGCATGACAAGTAAATGGGGATCATAACAGAAAACTTGGTGACAACAGATTCAACAATAGGGTGATTATGTGAAGAGACCATAGAATCATACACATAAAAAACCCTATCAGCAATGTCAAAAACAACCAACAATTAGTGGAATTTTTTCTACAATGTTGACGGGAATGATCACATAATCAACTTGATACCATGCAACATTTGCAAGTAATCTGTACCCCAATATGTATTCTGCTACGATGTCCTGGGGTTTGATAACAACAAACTTCTTTTCTTGAGGAGAATTGATGAACTTATTATGAATTTGTTCAATTCTAGTCTTGAATGTACAATCAGTGGTAGTAAACCTAATCTTGTTGTGGGGGCCATACTTTCCTCTTTTCCTCAAGTAGTACATTATAACATCAATGTGCTGCAACAAAACAGATTGCATTTATTTTATTCATTATTAAAAATTATCTACAAAAATCTACAAAATAACTACAATTACATTTGTTTTAAATCAGTATTATAAATTATCTACAGAATATCCACAAAAATAACTACAATTTTATTTGTTTTTAATCATTATTAAAAATTAGCTACAATATATATACAAAATAAGTAACATTCCGTTTGTTATCAGGCATTAATACAAATTATCTACAAAACATATATAATATACTTACAATTCAGTTTGTTATTAAGCATTAATACAGAATATCTCCAAAATATCTACACTATAACTACATATACTGGAGATGGCACTATAATAATGTTATAGATACCAAAAAAAAATGTTCAACAAAATAACTACATATTTTGAGTATGAGTTTACCGAGTCGTTGAGGACTTGTCCGGGGTGTGCCAAAGTATAGAACCACTCATTATTATCAACCTTTTCCACTCCAAGATCAAACCATGCTTAATTTGGTTATCTTTTATAGAATACGGAGCCTTCCTCCTATTTAAACAAATAGAAACTACAATAAATGTGTTGAATGAAGTGGATATCTAAAAGATGAATACTGGAATCAGAGTGTCAAATTGTGTAAACTAACCTCTTTGAAGCTGTGACGGTACCAAAGTATAACCACTTGTCGAATTCTTCCAACAACTCAAGATCAACATCTTGACCAATAACACTAGCAAATGGGTTCTTCATGTGAAAAACTTGAGGTCCAACCGAAGTGCTGCCACCAGAACTGTATAAAGGAAGAAATGGTGATAGGGCATGCTTTCCAGGATGCCTTGTTCTACCTTGATGCACATGTGTTATTTCATCTTGGTTAGGCTCGCCGAACTTAACCAACTGGGAGATGTTATCTGGCAGCTCAAAATCATCAAGTGTAACCTCCTTCTTCTCACCTCTGGAGTCGTCCGAATCACCTACATTTACATACTCGGCTTCTTCACCTACATTAACATCTTCCTCATTCTTTTGTTCTCCTTGAATGGTTACTGTGACTCTGTAAATTGGAGATTGTCAATGCATATCTTCCCTCACTGTTACATTTAGTATATCTAACTTAATCGAATAGTCAAAAATTTGAAACAAACACAAAAATTTCTGAATACAATTTCATAGCTGCATTTTCTTCATCAACTGAACCTTCAAAATGGGAATATAAATCAACACGTGCTGGAAGATTCTCATTACTTTCCATGTCATTCACATGCCCTGTTTTTTCGTTAAACAATTTGAATTATAATGCATAGTAGTGGCTTGGCAGTTTTAGGAGATATGTAGGTATATTATAGAGATCTACATAAATCTGTAGATCTGTGTAAATATACTGTATGTAATTGTATATATATATTGTAAATATATAGTAGATGTTTTGAATATATTTTTGTAGATATGTTGTAGATAACTTGTAGATAATTTGTAGATAAATTGTAAGTATTTTGTATAAACCTGTTTTACTGCTGCTGACATGCATTGGTTCTCCACTAGTGCACTGAAATTGTTGATTGTTCTTTTCTTTTGGTTGTTCACCTACATTTACATACTCGGCTTCTTCACTTACATTAACATCTTCCTCATTCTTCTATTCTCCTTGAATGGTTACTGTGACTCCGTGAATTGGAGATTGTGCATGCATACCTTTCCTCACTGTTACATTTAGTAAATCTAGCTTAATCGAATAGTAAAAAAATTGAAACAAACACAAAAATTTCTGAATATAATTTCATACCTGCATTTTCTTCATCAACTGCACCTTCAAAATGGGAATATAAATCAACACGTGCTGGAAGATTCTCATTACTTTCCATGTCATTCACATGTCCTATTTTTTCATTAAATAATTTGAATTATAATGCATAGTAGTGGCTTGACAGCTTTAGCAGATATGTAGGTATATTATAGAGATCTACATAAATATGTAGATCTGTGTAAATATACTGTATGTAATTGTATATTTATTATAAATATATTGTAGATGTTTTGAAGATATTTTTGTAGATATGTTGTAGATAACTTGTAGATAATTTGTATATAAAATGTAGGTATTTTGTATATACCTGTTTTGCTGCTGCTGGCATGCACTGGTTCTCCACTAGTGTACTGAAATTGTTGATTATTTTTTTCTTTTGGTCAGCAATTTTTGTAGAGCTCCCAACAAACTGAAAGTTTTATATTAGTTAGGATATCTACTTTATTAATAACAATATAACTTAGAGGTGACAGAAATAGTTTTGTTAAATGAATAAATTTCAAATATTACCTTGGCATCAATGTTATCGTTTCGACTGTTTATCACCTGCAAAACAATGTTGATTGACTCATTTAGTAGCACTCGAAGGCTACCTAGTTCTTCAAAGACATCTTTCCTGAAAGATGCAAGATCTAAATCAACCTACATATTAAAAATATAGAGAGTTAGCTTCAAAATCTGGCTTAACATACATTAAAGAACAGATGCCATATTATGTATACATGTTACCTTCTCAAGACCTCTTTTTAATTTTCTAATTTATTTCAGAATAGACTTCTTGTCCTTTTTTCCAATTGACTCTTTTTGTTCCAATGGAGGAGCATCAACTTTCGGATCATCGAAAATGTGTTCAACTTTTTCAAGTATGTAGTCGACTTTATTAGGCAAAGACATCATAGAAATCTCTTCAGGTGCTTCAGTTATGTTGGTGAACTGAATGAAAAAAAAATTTAACTTGACTAAGGTAGAATATGTATACAAACTGTAGATAATTTGTATTAAATTGTATATTCATAAATAAAATCATTTACCTTGATCCATTCAGGTTTGATCATTCTATCTTCAATTGTAGCTAACCATATCTTGTCCTTACTAGCTAACCAGTTAAGTATGCGAGGGATTGAATTAGCAACCCTTATAGCTATATCAGTGTTGACGGTAGGGCAACACTCATACAACCATACTTGCATAGCTAGTGGGAATCCTTGAATGAGATAAGAATGAACAAAAGGATTGAGCATGTGCCTAACTGATTCAATCAACTGTTTGTAAGACTGAATACCCCATGCGTATGTCGCATACTGTCCGGAGTCCACTAAATAAAACTTAAAATGGTCTACCAACCCTACATTGTCTTTGTCTGAATGACAGATGAAGAATTCTATGAGATATAGAATACATAACTTGACTGCATCCTCATCATTTACCCAACTTTTGTTGGTTACAATCTGTTTTAGGTATGACTTCTCAACTTTTTCCTTGTTTGGAAAATAACTCCTCATTATCTTACTGTTATAAACCGGAGTGTAACCAAAGTCTGTCACCTCGGTAACATCCAAGACCAATTATTAAGACAAACTCTCCCAAGCCAAAATTCAACCTCTGACCCTTTAACTCAGTTGAAAAATAGGAAGCACCAGATGCATTCACTTCATACTTCATTAGAAGATGAATAACTTTGTTTTGCATACATATTCTGGGAATTGAAAGCAAATAACCAAAACATGTCTTCTTGAAAAACTTTAAACCATTTGGAGAAAATAACTCTTTAATTTGGCTAGGAACACTGGGGTCGAATAATGTCTGAAACCTAAGGACCCCATAATCAACATTATGAGGTGCAAAAAAATGTCCATTCTGCACAAAAAATAAATAATCTCTTATTAATACAGTGCTCCAATCTAAAAAATAAAATATCTACATTTGTAATACAATATATCTACAACTATATAATACAGTTAAAAACAAAAAACAAAATAACTACATTTTTCTTACAATATATCTACAAGTTTAAACAGATTCAGAAAACTACAAATAATCTTCACAATGTAGACAAATAATCTACAAACCACAAAAAACACAGATTATGGATCCTTTTAAGAATTAAAACAAACAAAACAACTATTGTTGAAATTATTAAATTCTTACATTCACCAATGAATGTTGTTGAACATTTTTAGGAGATTTCATAACTTTCTTCTTTTTTGGAGCTTTTACAGTAGGAGACACTTTAACTTTCTTTGCAGGTTTAATGACCGGTTCATTTTCTACAAAATCATTATCAAAATCTATTTCTTTGCCTTTCCTTTTCGCTGATTTGATTTGCCTCGAAGATTCACCATCATCAAAATCGTATTTTTGTTTAGTTCCAGCTTCTGCCCTAGCTTGACAAGGGGAAAGCCTATGCTTCTTCTCTTCATTTGCATGAGCTGATTTTTCATGCTTTTTGGGTAAATGTGGTGATGAAACACCCAAATCGAAAGAAAGAACATCTGCTTCTTTAACTTTTTTAGGGTTGTTCTTTGAAGCTCTGTTCTTCTTCGTTGAAAATCTTTGAAGCTGGTCGTTAATGGGTGTATGAACTTTGAAGAATAGTACAAATTTTGACTGATTTTAGAAGAAAGCACTTGCAAATAGGCGTTAATGGAGGGGTTACAGATTTTTGCTGGTTTTAGAATAGGAAATAGTGGGTGATTGAAGAGGAAATCGTAGAGTGTGGTTTGATACGTAGGTGAGGGTGTGGGATTTGGAGAGAGAAACATGGGGGGAGTGAGAATATATGGTAGAGTTAAATTAGGAGACTAATTAATACCATTAAATCCCCTAAGATGTACATAAATGGTAATTAGATATATAAAAGGTAATTATATTAAAAGTTAAGCATAGAGGGTAATAGAGTTTACTATATGGTATAAGAATGTAAAAAAAGCTTAGACATAGTAAAAATACTAGCTGTCACATCTCCTTTTTCCACTACTCCCAGATTAATGAAGGGTAATAAGGGAGTTTTTCCAATTAAAGTGACATTATTCGGATTTGAGATTTATTTATTTATTTCAGAGTCGCAACCCGAATTTTTGACGATGCTCCGGGACACCGTTTTATTTTAAAATCTCAAACCGAGGAAATTTTGACTCTGTTTTAATTTGTCTGCGACCAGAAATCCGAGTAGGGAATTCTGTTAACCCGGGAGAAGGTGTTAGGAATTCCCGAGTTCCGTGGTTCTAGCACGATCGCTTAACTATTATTATTTGGCCTAAATTGTCTGATTATTTACATATTTTTGCCTATTGTGCGTTTAACCGTGTAATTTTTAAACGCTTTTAGTATTTATGGATTTGTTTTGGAATAAGTTACGATGTCTTGTACTTATTTGTTTTTGGGACATATTATAAGTACGCCACATGAAACGCACCCGCACCTACAACATATGATTTTATTATAGTTTGAAGTTGAAGACGGGAACATGAGTTGTCGCACCCGTGTGTAGATTACGTAGTCAAGACTATGGTCGTGACGATTTTATAATGCCCAATTGTGGCGATGTTTGAGTTTTCCTATTTTTTGAAAGAGCATTTTAATTTTAAGATCGATTAGGAAGTTTATGGATTTATCTTGGACAAGTGACGATGACGTACACTTGTTGTTTTTGAACACATAGAAAAAACGTCACATGAAATGCACCCGTGATTGCTATGTGCATTTTCAGTTGTTTAGAATTTGAGGGTCGGGGGAATGAGTTGCCACTCCCGAGTGTAGTTTATTGTAATTTTGAGGTAATGATCAATTTTGTCAAGTTTCAAAGTAAAGGTATGCATTCTACCTAAGGATTACCTAAAATGATATTCACTAGTCTAAAGACAGCATGTTTTGGGCTATGGCCACTTTTTAGCCCAATTTGTCGTTTAACTCTCCGACCAAAACTAATTGTGACTAATTCAATAAGGGTAAAAGCTATACAACTAAAAAGAGAATCGTGCCATCATATAGAGCAAGTCGAAATGCTAATTTGCAAATCACTTATTTAAAACAATCAAATGAACACATAGCACCTTGACTGAAATAGTTTTATCAATTTCAAATGACCTAAACTCATACTTTTTGATATACACCTTGAGTTCTACATATTGCTGTAAATTTGGACTCTTAAGAAAACGAGATAAATCTGATGAGAGATTACTTTGAATAGAAAATTCATATTTATATATACTTCAAAATTCCATTGATCTAAATGTAGTCGTTTCCAGAACTTCAATAGGTATTTACGGGGGTCATTTAGACAGGTTGATTTGAACGCTAAATTGCAAGAAAAGATTTAGAAAGGGTGCCTTTGGATTTTTCCGTCAAAAATCTGGGTGCTTAAAATATTGATGCCTGAAACTTTGTACTTCAATCTGAGAATAAACAACCTTGAGGCTAAAGGCTCTTCGCGTGTTCCAGGCCCTCTGGATTACGCTCAGACCTTGATGGGCCATTATAAATAGTTTGGTCCATCCTAAACTATCCAAAATAGTCATGTTTGAGTCCAGTGTACTTAAAACAAATCTGGAGCTAATTATACACATTTTTTGAAAATTATAGGAACTCATACATACTGAAAGAAAGGATTGCTAATATAAATAAATATAATATCCAGTTTTATATTAAAAATAAAGCATATACAAAAGGCGGTAATTACGCTATTACATTGCTCTTAAATCAAATACATAAGTTCTGATAATAAGAAGAAAAATAAAAGAAACAAGGTTAGCTACTGCCCCTGTTCAAGCCAACAAATTTCACACTTTAGGATCTGTATTCTTCGGCTTTTAGTCCCAACTGGACCATACAGAACTCATGTGCGTTGTAAGAGGCTGAATTCGATTATTACAGGGATCAGATCCAATCATTTACATGATGCCCCCCCATAGTGATATAAGATATAAGTCGTCCAAACCAACATAAACATCTTATGGGGTGCATCTGACCATTAAGGGGGTCAGATTCACTACCCTTTAATGCTATCTAATGACTCTATTACGACTTCATGGATATGGGATTAATCTCAGAAGCCTTTCTGAGAGATAATTCTACAGTTATAATCATACATAGATGAACAATCAGATTTTTAACCAGTAATTACAGATTCAGCAGAAGGAAAAGCCACATGTTTTATGCATTTTTCTTAGATTGAATCTGACTATAAAGGAGAGTCTGATTCAAACTTACAGATGCAATCTTGTTTGCCATTTTTAACAACCATACCAGTACTTCAGACAATATTCATTTGGACATTTTGACTATTCTTGGCTTTTTAGAGAATGAATCAGACCTTATAAGGGTTCAGATTCTTTACTCTATAGCCCTTTTAATTACATGATGTATACCCTTTAGAGGGTGAATTTCAGCCATCTATACTACTGTTTTATGCACTATTATGGGGTGAATTTGGCCATTGGAAGGTCAGATTCATCTACCCTAGTGCTGATACTAATCTATCTAGAGATTTGCTTATTGAATCTCTTTATTGATCAAAGAGACTCAATTGAAAAATATATTTTTCTTCACTCTTATTGAGAGAGCCTGACCATAGAGAATGTCAGATTTTACACCTCAGTACAACCTTATTTTTAATATAGAACTATGAGTATTTACCATGTTTATATACATTTGGCCAGAAATAACAGAATGTTTCAGCAAAGAGATAGCAACAACACCAACAGTATTCATCACATTCAAACAGGTTCATTAATATGCTAATAAACATTTATACAGTCAGATGTACATAAAGCAAGAGAGATAACCTCATTTCATCAATGACAAACTAATTTAAGCAGAGAGAAGAAGAAGAAGATTTCAATTCAAGAAATTTCATTAAGAAAGGATGAGTTAAACACATACCTTTTAAGAGAGAAACGGACAAAGAGACTTGACCAAATAAAGGTCAAGTATGAACAGCAAGAAGGAAGAGAGATCAGCAAACAGCAAACAGAAAAGACCCCAAAGAAAACCAACCAGTCCAAGCAAGAATAACCCAGAAATCTTGAATGTGGATGTTTGAAGTGAGAACTTCGAGGAAACCAAATTCAGCAAAAAAGGAAGATAACAACTAAACTCGGCCCTCTATTTATGATATTTGTTTTTATAAAAAGGAATCAGATTCAAAACCTTTTAAGTAAGACAGTATTTCTGAAAAAAATGAGAAGGATTCTGTATCCTAGCAGCCCAAAAAATTCCTCTCCCCCTCTAAAAAGAGGGTCTACTTATAGGATATTTGTGAATAGGACATTCTATGAATATTCCCTATCCAATACTGAAAAATAGTACCAAAACAGTACATAGGGCAGCTGTCAACCCTATCTTTGGGACAGCTGCCCCTATTCTACAACATCCTTACCTATTAAAAGACCCTTTTACCCTTAAAATTCTGATTTTCTAAGTCTACATTACCTATTGTACCCTTGGAGACCCTGAATTTACCATTGAGTAATCAAGGTTAAGCTCACTTTGGGTTATTATTTAACTCTAGTTAACTAACACTAGTTAGGTTCACTAGTTAACTATACATTAACTTTGGTTAGTTAACCCCCACTATGTTCTTTAGTTAACTATTAGTTGTTCTTGACTAAGGTTGAGTTAATTAATTAAAGATTAATTGATTAAATGCCTAGAGTTAGTTTCATACTACTTACTTATGTTTAAATCAACTAATTGAAGTAAACCAATCAGTTTTGACTTCTTAAATTAAGTTAACTGTTTTAGTTTAATTAAGTCAAACTCACTTACCTAAAATCAGAAAACTTAACTAATTATCAAGCCTAGGTTAAATGATTTGTTCTAGTTAATTAGTCCTAAGTTAATTACCTTAGGCAGATTTTAGTACTTAGTTAGTTAATAAAAAAAAATGGTTAGTTTATTAGATTGCTTCTTGATCTTAGTTAATTATATTAGTAACTAAACTCTCAATGAAGTTAGGAGCCTAATTAACTAATAAAATAATCTAGGTGAATGATTAATCTTCATATTATATTAAGGTTAGGGTGAGTAATCAAATAGAGATGGACAATAGCATTTAGAGAGGAGATAAACGACAGTAAAGGTATTCTGGAGAACTTAAGCATGAACCAATAAAGCTAATTATTAATTTTAAACAAGTAGAACCTCTAATAAATCAATGATGATTAATAGAAAAACCTAAATGACTAAACATGGTTGCAAAAAAATAGTCCGAAATGTGCATAACATGTTAAACACTGAATCAATCAAATCGAAGGTAGTGCGAATCAAAGCAGAGCAGTCATATATACAGACAAAGGCGAAACCTAAGTTAGGAAACATGGTTAAACAGGGAAACCTAATTACTTAATTGACGAGAACAAAATCAAGATATGACTGTCATGAAATACATTTAGAGCTTAAACTAAACGATGAGGAAGAAATATACACAGGTGGAAGAAAACAATGAAATAAAACAACAGATCTAAACAGTGATACAACAAAAAGAATTAAACTATGACATATCCATGCTAATAGCACAAGAACAGTTAGAAGGGGAGGAGGGATACCCGTAAATGGGGTTTTTTGGCCGGGAAAGAGAAAGGAGGTCGTTGAACCTTACCGGATCCAGTGGGGTTTGAAAATGAATCAAACCTTCATGAGTTGATTGCTCTAGTTAAGAGAAATCGACCCATGAAGGTCTGAACCATTGATTGTTCTTGAATCGGCCGGGGAGTAGTTTCTTGGGGTTTTCAGATTCTTAGATCTGAAACCGGTGCGAATCGATTGAATTTTTAGGGAAACCAGCAACAGGAGGTGATAGAGGGGATGATGGTGATTGTCTAGTGAGAAGTTGGGGTTGATTGGAGGTCGTCCGCCACCAGTAGACGATTTTCGGTGGGCGGAGCAAGGTGGGAACCCTAGGCGGCTAGGGTTTTTAGAGAGAAGAGAGAGAGAGAGAGAGAGACGGACGAAAGGGAAAGGGGGGTTAGAA
This sequence comes from Nicotiana knightiana, assembly GCA_005239525.1. Lineage (NCBI taxonomy): Eukaryota > Viridiplantae > Streptophyta > Magnoliopsida > Solanales > Solanaceae > Nicotiana > Nicotiana knightiana. The sequence continues at coordinate 95,951 of ML414036.1, read as the reverse complement.
TTCTAAGTGAATGGGGGGGGGGTAGGGTTTAGTTTGGACCTTTATATAGTTTGGGGGTGAGTTCCTGGCTTTCCGATCAATTTCGATCAATGGCCAGGATTCAATTGATTGAACCAAACGGGGTCGTTTGGAATGGTGCTAGGGCAGGCCGGGTAAGGGAGTTTTGGGCCTGGGTTGTTTTAGTTTGTATTGATTGGGTTTGGGCCTGGGTAGTTTCAAGCCCAGGTCTGAAATTGGCTTTTCTTAATTAATTAACTAATTAACCTAAATAAGTTCAACTCTAATTTAATCCAACAAATGTTAGCAATTAATTTTAAACCTTATTTTTCATCTATTTACATATTAATTAAGAATAAAACAACCAATTATATATTCCTAATGAAATCTATGATTTATCGAATAAAAATGATTAATTTTTTAGTAATTAGTTATTAAAAACTACATTACGTTAAATACTCGCCATTCGTCTATTATTTAATTAATTATAAATAATAAATTCATTATTCCTTGATAATAGTGATGCAAATTTTAATTATTTTAAAAGATGAATTATGGATATGCCAAAAATGAAAATAATTCACAATTAATTACTGAAAAATGAACAAAAATTCATAAAATCACTTGATTTATTGAGATTTTTATAGGACGATACGACGAGTAAAAATCACATGTTCACAACTGACCCTCTTTGCTCGGAAACGCGAAGTGTTTTCGGGCAAAGACAAAGTGAGCAGCAATGAACGAATTTTACCTATTCATATGTTCCATTATGAAGCGTTTTGAAAACCCTGCTTCAAGGTTTCCTACATATCCTTGGCTATAAAGGAATCAGGTCAGTGTAGTTTTGGAAGTTTTGGTAGCTGAGACTACCGAGTAACTGTGGTTTCGCTATGGCTGCTACTGTTACTGCTGCTAATCTCCTTATTACACCCAAGTACAAAACGAAGGACTAACTAAAACCTATTAGCCGCTAAATTACAAGATTCCTATCTAGGACTGAGTCTTGAGTCTTGATCTTTTGCCGACTTTGACCTGGATCCTGATGCTTGTTGGCTGCATGTGTTAGTTCATTCTTCTACACGTTTTTCGGATCAAGAATGGACATGCATAGCTTGTGACTTCAATCTGCCTTGAGCAGTCCACATCTTTTCCGCTTCTGCACCTTGGGTTTGGTCTTCTCTTCTTCTTTTTTTCTTTATTCTAGATCAAAACTTCTTCTTTTGGTCGTCTTGAGTTCCAATGTTCTAGAAACATACTCCGGAGTGAATGCCGACTAGGGGGTGGATACCCTATGCTTGAAAAGTGAAATCAACTAGGGATTGGAGGACCTATGTTGGGAAAAGATCGACAGGTTATGCTGTCATCGAGAAGAGATCACCAGGTTATGCCGGTGTCCGGGGAAGGATCAACAGGTTATGTTGTTTTCAGAAAAGAGATCACTGGGTTATGCCAATGTCTGAAGATAATCAACAGGTTATGCTGTTGTCAGGAAGATCACCAGGTTATGCCGGTGTCTGGAAAGGTTAACAGGTCATGTTGTTGCCTGAAAAAGAGATCACTAGGTTATGCCAATGTCTGAAGATGATCAACAGGTTATGTTGTTTCCTGAAATAAAGATTACCGGGTTATGTCAGTGTCTGGAGATGATCAACAGGTTATGCTGTTGTCCAGAAATAGAGATTACTGGGTTATGCCAGTGTCTGGAGATGATCAACAGGTTATGCTGTTGTCCAGAAATAGAGATTACTGGGTTATGCCAGTGTCTGGAGATGATCAACAGGTTATGTTGTTGTCAGAAAGATCACTAGGTTATGCCGGTGTCTGGAAAGGTCAACAGGTTATGCTGTTGCCCCGGGAAAAGGGAGTGATCAACAGGTTATGTTGTTTTCAGAAAGACCACCAGGTTATGCCGGTGTCTGGAAAGGTCAACAAGTTATGTTGTTGCCCCTGGAAAAAAGGGAGTGATCAAAAGGTTATGCTGCTGTCATAAAGATCACCAGGTTATGCCGGTGTCTGGAAAGGTCAACAGGTTATGTTGTTTCCTGGGGAAGGGGGAGTGATCAACAGGTTATGCTGCTGTCAGAAAGATCACCAGGTTATGCCAGTGTCTGGAAAGGTCAACAGGTTATGTTGTTGCCTGGGGAAGAGGGAGTGATCAACAGGTTATGCTGCTGTCAGAAAGATCACCAGGTTATGCCGGTGTTTGGAAAGGTCAACAGGTTATGTTGTTGCCCCGGGAAAAGGGAGTGATCAACAGGTTATGCTGCTGTCAGAAAGATCACCAGGTTATGCCGGTGTCTGGAAAGGTCAACAGGTTATGATGTTTCCCCGGAAAAGAGATCACTGGGGTTATGCCAGCGTTTGTTTAGGTACGGGACCCTACGTTGGCATCAACTGAGGACTGGGATATCCTTGGTTGGAAAATGTTTGGCTAGGGGTTGAGGGTCCTATGCTACTTTTAGGGTAACTTCAACTTCTTCTCCTTTTTATATATATGCGGGAAAAGATTTTGGAGGAAACTTCCTTTTCTTTGGAGTCAATGTTGCAGAGCTCTTTCTAGCTCTTGCGCAATTCCCTCTGATTGCCTCTGCTTTTACACGGTTGCTTTTGCGCCTGTTTCCTATTTTCAAACAAAGAACAATTTGTTAGTTTGAGATAGTGGTTGGTTTTGCGGCCTTGATTTTCAACCGCTTGATCTCAGTTCTTTTGATGGAGATCTCAACCCCTTGCTTGCTTGTTTGTTTGCTGGGGATTGGGTTTCATCTCTAAATCCGAGGACTTTTCACCATGGCGATCGGTCACGTGGGACCCACTATTTTATTTTGACTTTGTAGGATTTTTACTTGCTTTTTCTTTTGGATTTCCAGAGTATTGGGGAGGAGTTTTGGCCCCTCAAATTCTGCTGCGACGGTTAGTCGCGTGGGACTTAATCTTTCCAACTTTATTTAGCCTTTATTGGCTTTTCATTCCCGAATTTTCTTCCAACTGTAACTTTGGGTCATTTGGAACATCTCGGCCTTTCACACCCTGCCAAGATGGTTAACCATGCGGGGCTCAACCTTTCAACTTCATTTGCCTTTATAGGCACTTCAATTTGACTTTCTCTTTTCACGGTTCTGAGTTTGAATCATCGGTCATTGTGGCCAGTCGGGATTGACTCGATGTCCCCGACGAGGATGGGTGCCCTTGGCATATTGACCCGTGTCAAATGAGAGCCCTGTAAATCAGTCTTGCCATCTTTTCTTTGCCTTAGTTTCGGGACAGAGTTAGACCGAAAGGGATTCAAAAGAAGAATAACGACAGAGTGGACAATGAATTTAAATAAGAGGTGTCCCTTTCGGGGAAAGAAAAGAAGGACTTATCTGGAGTGCATGCGGGCTTTAATGAACATGACATGCCCTTTGGACTGGATGCCTGATCCGTGTAAACCGTCCGACTCCCAGAGATACATCACAACTATTACCTCGAGATTGAGAAACCTTGCCCCGGATTGATCCATTGTCCTTTTCAATTAGTGGCGCCCTTTGCAGGTTTTCACCGACTAACCTCTCTTCTTACCGTCGCCTTGTAGTGCTCTTTGCGAGTTTTCACTAACAAGACTCTCTCATTTTAATTTCTCCCATTGCTTGTATCTGCTCCAAACAACTGTATCCTCCAATTTTGGGCATCTTTGATGATTGATCGGAAGGACTTGAACATGGTTTTTGGTGAAAAGAATTTGTATTGAATTACAACTTTGGAAACTTTTATGCGCAAACGTCGCTGAACATAGCATTTGCCCCAGCTTAAACTCTTGGGGAAATGTGAAATTTTTATTTTGGTGTGACTGAACCCCAGAGAGAGGCTGCCTACGTATCCTTTCGGAATCAAGTCGAATGTAGTTCAGGAAACTTTTGTTGTTATTTTTGTTTCTTTTTGGTTTTTTTTATAAGAACTTCGGGTTCCAAAGAGGGTAATCAAAGAAGAGTAACCGGCTCAAAGGGTTTGCAAAAGGGTTAATGTTGTTTGGGTAGTGAGAATAAAAGCCTTCGTCATCCCAAGCGGAGAACACTTGCAATATATAGAGGATCAAACATTGTACCTTTTGACGGCATCTGCATTCACAACCGTTTCGGGGTCATTTCCTTTGATGTCTCCCAGGTATAGCGCTCCTTTTGGTAGCAATTTCCTTATGATGTATGGACCTTTCCAGTTTGGGGAGAATTTTCCTTTCGCTTCTTCGTGGTGTGGGAGAATACGTCTTAAAACGATTTGCCCTACCTCGAAGTTCCTAGGTCGCACTTTCTTGTTGTAAGCGCGGGCCATTCTTTGCTGGTATAATTGTGCGTGGCACACTGCGGCCATTCTTTTCTCATCAATCAGCATTAATTGCTCCAGTCGGGTCTTGACCCACTCATTGTCTTCAATTTCTGCTTCGACAATAACCCGAAGGGAAGGAATTTCGACTTCAGTGCCATAAACCAATAGGTAAGGGGTAGCTCCCACCGATGTACGCACGGTCGTGCGGTATCCCAACAATGCAAAAGATAACTTTTCATGCCATTGTCTAGATGTTTGAATCATTTTCCTGAGAATTTTCTTGATGTTTTTGTTTTCTGCTTCAACGGCGCCATTTGCTTTGGGCCGGTAAGGGGTTGAGTTACGGTGTGTTAACTGAAACTGTTCACAGACCTCTCTCATCAAGTTACTATTTAGATTTGCGGCGTTGTCGGTAATGATCGTTTTTGGGATACCAAAACGACAGATGATATTAGTGTGCAAGAAATCCACCACCACTTTCTTAGTGACAGCTTTGAACGTGACGCCCTCGACCCATTTCGTGAAATAGTCGATATCAACCAAGATGAATCTGTGCCCGTTTGAGTCCCTTGGCTCGATTGGCCCAATGACATCCATTCCCCAATCAACAAATGGCCGGGGCGCCGACATAGGATGCAGTTCTGAAGGTGGCGCATGGATTAGGTCACCATGTATTTGACACTTATGGCACTTCGGGACGAAACCGAAGCAATATTTTTCCATGTTCATCCAATAATATCCAGCCCGCAAGATTTTATTTGCGAGGACGTACCCATTCATGTAGGGACCGCATACACCTGAATGGACCTCGTACATGGTCTTTTTGGCTTCTTTGGCGTCTACACATCTCAACAAATTTAGATCGGGTGTCCTTTTATACATTACTTCCCACTTAGGAAGAAACTGCTGGCGAGCCTTCGGATGGTTCTCTTTTGATCTCTGTTGGCCTGCTCGGGATATTCTTTTGTCTTCAAAAATATTTTAATATCATGATACCATGGTTGGACATCGGACTCTGCTTCGATAGTGTTGCAGTAACCATGTCTTTCCTTGATTTGGATCTCCAATGGGTCTATGCGAACGTTACCTAGAGGGCAACATTGCCGCTAGGGTGGCCAGGGCGTCAGCTAACTCATTGTGGCACCGAGGAATATATCTGAACTCAACGGTTTTGAATCGCTTACTAAGATTCTCCACATGGTGACTGTAGGGAAGGAGTTTAACATCTCGAGTTTCCCACTCTCCCTGAGCCTGTGATCAAATCGGAGTCCCCCATGATCAGCAACTCTTCTACATCTATGTCAACGGCAATGTTCATGCCCATTATACAAGCTTCATATTCAGCAGTATTGTTTGTGCAGAAGAAACAGAGGCGGGCCATGGCTGGGTAGTGTTGTCTCGCGGGTAAAATCAAGAATGCCCCTATCCCGATACCTTTCGCATTGGTTGCCCCGTCGAAGAACAATTTTCCAGGTGTCATCGCCTTCCGAGATTACTTCGATGGAATTGATTTCTTCATCCGGAAAATAAGTGCTCAAAGGATGGTATTCATCATCGACCGGATTTTCAACTAGATGATTGGCCAATGCTTGAGCTTTCATAGCCGTGCGAGTGACATAGACAATATCAAATTCTGTGAGCAAGATTTGCCATTTGGCTAATCTCCCGGTGGGCATTGGCTTTTGGAATATGTACTTCAAAGGATCCAGCCTCGTGATGAGGTAGGTGGTATAAGCCAGCAGATAATGTCTGAGCTTCTGAGCCACCCAAGTTAGAGCGCAGCAAGTCCTTTCTAACTGAGAATACTTGGCCTCGTAGTTTGTGAACTTCTTACTTAAGTAATAAATGGCTTGCTCTTTCTTCCCGGTTGCATCGTGTTGCCCGAGAACACACCCCAAAGGAATTTTCTAGCACCGTCAGGTATAGGAACAAAGGCCTCCCTAGTTCTGGTGGGACTAACACTGGAGGATTTGATAGATATTCTTTGATCTTATCAAAAGCGCCCTGGCACTCGTCTGTCCACTCGATGGCCGCATCTTTTTTCAATAGCTTGAATATAGGCTCGCATGTGGAGGTCAACTGAGTGATGAACCTGCTGATGTAATTTAGCCTACCCAACAGACTCATGACTTCCTTCTTGGTTCTTGGGGGTGGGAGATCCCGGATGGATTTTATCTTTGTTGTATCCAGCTCGATGCCCCATCGACTGACTATAAATCCCAGTAATTTTTCGGATGGAATTCCGAAAGCGCATTTGGCTGGGTTTAACTTCAAATTATATCTGCGCAGGCGTTCGAAGAATTTCCTCAAATGTTGCACATGGTCATTTTGGGTTCTGGACTTAATGATCACATCATCTACGTACACCTCAATCTCCTGATATATCATGTCGTGAAATATGGCGGTCATGGCCCTCATATAAGTAGCCCCAACGTTCTTTAAACCAAACGGCATGACCCGGTAATAGTATGTTCCCTATGGTGTAGTGAAGGCTGTTTTTTCTGCATCTTCTTCATCCATCAACACCTGGTGATATCCGGCATAGCAATCGACAAAAGACTGCACCTCATGTTTGGCACAATTGTCCACTAAGATGTGTATATTTGGCAGCGGAAAATTATCTTTGGGACTGGCTTTATTCAGATCTCGGTAGTCGACACATACTCGGACCTTTCCGTCCTTTTTAGGCACCGGAACCACATTGGCTAGCCAGGTGGTGTATTGGACCACTCGGATTACTCCAGCCTTTAGTTGTTTAGCGACTTCTTCTTTGATCTTGTCACTCATGTCTATTTTAAATTTCCTCTGCTTTTGTTGGACCGGTGGATGACTGGGGTAGGTTGGCAATTTGTGTACCACCAAGTCCATGCTTAGTCCGGGCATGTCATCGTAGGACCAAGCAAATATGTTTTTGAATTCTAATAGGAGTTGAATCAAGGCATCTCTAGTCTTTTCATCCGCATGGACGCTTATCATGGTTTCTCGAATCCCTTCTTCACTGCCCAAGTTAATGGGTTCCGTTTCGTTTAAGTTTGGCTTAGGCTTATTCTCGAATTGTTCCAATTCCCGATTTATTTCCCTAAAAGCCTCTTCTTCGTCATATTCCAGTTCTTGATTCATTATTTCGAGGTTAGACGACATATTAGGATCAGAGCAGGAAGTCCGCAAGCATGTCATATTTTTTAAAGCTGCCTTATTAGGACTGAAAAAAATAAGAAAAGTAAACAAAAATCGGGAAGACTAGTAGACGATGAAATTTTGATTTCATTTCATTGAATTTGAACATAGGAGGGTTTACATCAAAATTTAAAGGCGGGAATNAAAAATCAGAAAGAATAGTAGACGATGAAATTTTGATTTCATTTCATTGAATTTGAACATAGGAGGGTTTACATCGAAATTTAAAGGCAAGAATTTAAAACTTGAGTTACACCCTGAAATAACTCATAGTGCAGAAAGGATGGCAAAAAGCTGAACTACGGAGACTCCCGCCGGACGGGGAATGGAGTAGCCTCCCAGTTTTGCAACTTGGCATCAGGTCCCATATACTGTACTTCGGCAGTGCTGGAGCCCTCTCCTGGTTGGACCATATGGGCCTCATACAACATTTGCCTCATTGCTCCGCATATTTCTTCTATTTCTTCGGCCGTAAAAACCTCTTCTTCTTCTTCCACGTATTTTGGCTTGACAAATAATGCGGTGATATGTGGGATCGGCTGAGGCAATACCCAACCATTTTTCTTGCGTTGGTCAGCCGATTTTTCATCGTCTGGGGTAGCTTGAAACCCTATGCCGAAAAACTTTTTATTGGCAGGCAAAGTGACGGGTTCTTTAATGCCTTGCAAGGACA
>ML414036.1:3211-87616 GCA_005239525.1 Nicotiana knightiana | reverse complement strand
ACGATTTCCTGGTCCTCATATTCGAACTTAACCATCTGGTGGAGAGTGGATGGCACTGCCCCCACCGCATGGATCCAAGGCCTTCCCAAGAGATAATTGTAGGAAGTATCCATATCCATGACCTGGAATGTTACTTCGAAGTCTACAGGGCCGATTGTCAAGACCAAATCAATCTCCCCGATCGTGTCTCTCTTGATACCATCGAATGCACGGACGCACACATTGTTGGGTCTGATTCTTTCAGTCCCGATATCCATTCTTTGTAAGGTCGATGGAGGGCAAATATCCACCCCAGACCCACCGTCCATCATAACTCTCTTCACGTAGTAACCTTCACATTTAACAGTTAGGTGGAGAGCTTTGTACTGGGTGGCCCCTTCCGGGGGCAAATCATTCTTGCTGAACGAAATCCGTTTGACCTCAAAGAATCGTTCTGCCATCCTATCCATTTGCTCGACTATGGTGTCGGCCGGAACATATGCTTCATTGAGGGTTTTGATCAGGATCTTCTGATGCTCGCCTGAATTAACCAGCAAAGATAGAAGCGAGACCTGGGCGGGGGATTTCCTGAGCTCCTCGATTATGGCGTATTCAGAGGTTTTCATATTCTCGAACAATTCTTCTGCCTCTCCAGCGCTGATCGGCCTTTTGGGCGGGAAGCGTTTCATCTTGCTTTTGTTTAGCTCTTCCGGGTCGAGGTATTTATCTGAAGAGTTTATATCGCTTGTCTCCCCGATAATATTTTTCCCTTTGTATGTCACCACCGTCCGACGGTAATTCCATGGGATGGAAGTAGTATTCTTTATGGGAGTTTGCAACGCGCGGCTAATAACCACGGGCTCATTCAGCCTGGGTGAAATTATTTTCCCCCGCGCCGCATACGTCCCCTTCGGGACATATAATTTTGAGCCATTCATTATTACCCTGTTGAATTGTAACCTTCTGGAAGGGCTCAACACACTTTGTTCTTTCCCGTGTGCCTTGGGGATGTAAAGGGCAACCTCTTTAGAGGGTCCTTTATTCATCCCAGTCTCAGTCTGTTCCATGACCTGGGGGACGGGGTTACTCTTTCTCATCTCCTTGGCTGGATTGGGTGCCGTCTTGGGTTTTCTTTCTACATCTGCGATGGCGATGATGGCCTTTAGAGCTGGATCAAAATCCTGGTCCTCGCAAATCATGCCGATAACGGGCCCATGATTGTGAGCGGGCAGTGGATTGTTTGTCACATTGGGAGCTTCTTCGTCCCTTAAAACCACTTTCTTTTGTTCTATAAGGCTTTCCACGGCCCTTTTGAGGGTCCAACAGTCCTCCATGTCGTGCCCTTCTGCTCCGGAATGGTAAGCACAACTGGTACCCTGTCTATATGATGGTGATTGGGGATTTGCCCATTTGGAGGTTCGGGTTGCAGGAGCCCCATCTGGACCAACTTTGGGAAGAGGCTGGAATACGGCTCTCCGATGGGAGTGAAATTAAGTCTCCTTGGTGGCTCTCTGGGGTAGGCATTGTACGGGTAGCTGTTTTGAGGTGGGTGTTGATTATATGGAGCTGGGGGATGATGGTTATTTTTTAGTGGTGGAGTTCTATTCTGATATTATTGTTGTGGCGGCCTGGGATGTGGCTGAGCATTCATTACCGCATAGGGAAAAGGGGGCGAAGCATAAGTTGTATCTTGGTGAGGATAGTAATGTTGGGAAGCTTTAGGAAATGGGCGTGGGTATTGTCGAGGTTTCCTAACATCGAAAACCATCATGGCCCCTTCTTCTTTCTTTTTCCTGCTGGTCGTAACCCCCGATCCGCTTTGGATGGCCTGAGAGGTCGCTCTTATGGCAGATTGGCTCAGGATACGACCAGTTTTTAGCCCGTTCTCCACCATTTCTCCAATTTAATTGCTTCTGCGAATGGTGTGCCCATGGCAAACATCATCTTTTGGAAGTAATCAGCTTCCTGTGCTTGTAGAAAAATGCTAACTATTTCAACCTTATCCATCGGAGGTTTGACTCTGGAGGCTTACTCACGCCATTTGATGGCGTACTCCCTGAAACTCTCTGAGGGTTTCTTTTTGAGATTGGATAGTGAGTTCCTATCAGGAGCGATACCCACATTGTATTGGAATTGTCGGACAAAGTCTCGGGCCAAGTCATCCTATATGTGCCAACGGGATATATCCTGGTCCATGTACCATTCTGATGCAATTCCCGTCAAACTTTCTCCAAAATATGCCATGAGAAGTTCCTCCTTCCCACCTGCTCCCCTGAGCTGGTTGCAGTACCTTTTCAGATGGGCTATGGGGTCTCCATGTCCGTCATATATTTCGAACTTGGGGGTTTTGAATCCGAGAGGCAGATGGATGTGCGGGAACATGCACAAATATGCATAAGAGACACTTTTCTGCCCGCTCAGCCCCTGTATATTTTTGAGGCTTAGTTCAATACTCTTCATTTTCCGAGTTATTTCTTCGTTCTCGAAGCTTTTCTTATCCTGTCCCAAAGTGATCTCGGGCTGAGTTTGTTGGGGATATGCATTGGGAGTAGCATGAGCGGTATCCTGATGGATGGATGGTGTTTGGAATGTGAATGTTGGTGGCTCGAAACTTGGCCCGGAGATAGTTGGTGGGACCGTGGCGGAGATTGGTGGTGCGGTGAAAATGTTGGAAGACACACCAGAAAATAAGGCATGGGGGCGAACCTCAGAAGGCCTTCCAGCAAAGTGAGCCGACATAGTTGGATATCCAAATGGCGTGGCTGGGTAGCTTATGGGGATGTTGGACGTCCCTCCTTCCCTGGGGATTATTTCTGGGAAACCCGGGATGGTACTGGGTGGTTCCCTACCATTGGACCATGCGTCCCACATTTCCAGCATGCGGCAGCGCAGAGTCCTGTTCTCTTCAGCTGTTGCAGACTCAGATGTTGTGATGGCTGGATTTAGGTCTTCCACGGAGGAGTTGACGATTGACAGGTGACTTTCAGATGTCATTTCTATGCTCCCCTTTGATCTAGTGAAGTAAGAATGGGAAGCAAGGTTACCGCAAAACCAACCACCTTAAAATACCATTTAGATTGAACCAACAAAACATTAGTTTAAAATATTTATCACATAGGCAAATCGCACATACGGGGTATGCAATGCACCTGATGCCTTTCTATATGTCTTTGCCACAGTTGTGTATTTCATCCCGGATTTACCTCTTGGTTTGTTTTTCTTTTTATTATTTTTCCCTTTCCTTTGTTATTGCTTTTTCTTTTATTACTCGCTCGGTTTCCTTTCTTATGGTTGTGATCGAATCCTATGTGGATTGCCTACGTATCACGGCGCCGCGTGAATTAGATCATCATGTAGTTCATGCTAGCAAAACCCAAAGAGATGCATATATTTTTTTCTAAAAGCTCCATTCTAAAAATTTCCATTCATTAAATAACACTTTTGATTACAGAAAGCTGGCAACCCATTTTTTTGGAATTACAGAGTTTGCGAAACAGACTTGACACACATTTTCTATAATATAAAAAATAACTGTGAACTCAAAACATGACTACGACTAGAAAAGTGAAGTACATACTCGAAAATATAAAGAATACATTAGTGATTCCGTTGCTCCAGGGGCCGGTGGGGCATCATTCGGCCTTGCCACGGGCCTGCGTGTTATTTCTTGTCGGAGGCGGTAAAGGTCGTCCATTATCTTTTGGACGAAAATCATAACTGCTGAGAAGAAAGTGGTCCGAGTCATATCTTCGCATTCCTGACATCTGGTGACGATGTAGTCAGCTATCTCTTGGACCCTTCGCTTGATAATACCCTTTTCTTGAAGCAGGCGCCCGATTTGTTGGGATCTCGCCTCTAAAGTTTGGGCATCCTTGTGACTCTGTTCTTGCCATTGTTGCAACTCTTTTTCTAATCGAGCCATCATGGCATAGCACTGTTCCCTCTCTGTTTTAAACCTTTTTGCTTGTTTGGACATCTCGTTCTCGAGGGCAGCCAATTTTTCCTTCAAGCCCACGACTTCCTGGTCATATTTCCTTCTTAGTCTCTGGACAAACTCTGTTCTTTCTTCTGCACTTCTTGTTAATCTTGTCCGAACTTCGGCCAGTTCTCCTTCAGCTTTGTCTAACTCATTCCCATAGCTACATACTTTATGTCTTAGGCTGTTGATAAGCCTTTCATCGGCCCTGCTTCTCTCTGGGTTCTCAACAGCTGTTTTCAGTTCCTGTATCTGGGCCCGGAGGACTTCATTTTCTTGGGCTAATCTATTTTTCTCCCCTTCAATCGAGGCAGTATGTAGAATGTTTTCAAACTTGATCTCCCTGACCAGGGCCTCCAATTTGCTTATGGTGGCTCGGTAGCTGTTCTCTTTTTCTAACCAAGCCCAATGCTCTTGAGTTTGCTCGGCGAATTGTTGTACATGGGGTCTCTTTGTGGGTCGTTCTTGCTCTTGATGCTCCCTGCCTCTTACACCGTACCAAGAGGTGTAGGCGGGTTCCACTTCCCCTTTGGATAAGTCTCTCACTCGAGTTTGAGGTTTTAAAAACCTGCACTCGTTCCAAATTTGACGAACCCTGCCTTCAGGAAATGCCAGCTCTTGGGCATAACTCGATGGCTTGTTGGCTTAAATCTTCGTCATGGGGAACACCCTGCTGTCTCCCTAGCTGGCGTAAGACCCGGTGGGGGGCATATGGTTGAATGTTTCGCAGACCCATTAACAGGAGATAGCAAACCTCAGCAGACATATTGATAACCTCGCTGAGAGGGAGCCACCCGAACGTCCACTCGATTTGGTTGGCAGTCAGTGAGCTCAAGTATGAGTGCCAGGCTTCCGTGCCTTCAGGAAATTGGTGGCCTTTTACCCGGGTACTATGTTCCTCGATGCAGTTCAAACCGGTTAAACCGTAGTTCATGTAGCCCGGGCTATGACAGAGGTGCTCGATCAGCCAGATTTGTAGGAGCAGGTTGCACCCCTCATAGAACTTTCCCCCAGATTGGAAAATTGTCAGAGCATGGTAAATCTCAGATAAGACCATCGGTATAAGTGTGCCATTGGACTTTTTCATCATGAAGTCTGCTATTCCCAAGCCCAATGTCTATGCATCCGTCACTTTTTGGGAAAATCAAGGTGCCCAAGAATGCTACCACAAAAGCTAACCCCCGACGAGCTTCCCATTTAGCTTGATCTTTGTGAGTTAGAACAGTATTGTTAGCCTCATAACCCTGGGGATCTCCATAACGTCTGTAAAGAAAATAGAAAGTGCAGAAACCTTCGGACAAGTGTGGGTCTTGGACGTCCCGGCTAATGTTCAGCAGATCCAAAAACTTGTGGGGAGTCACCGCCCTGGGTGCCGCTAGGTACCGACTTCTGAGATTGTCATTGAGACCAGCATAACTCGCTATTTTCTCTAGCGTGGGCGTCAATTCAAAGTCCGAAAAGTGGAATACATTGTGGGCAGGATCCCAAAACGGTACTAGAGCCTCGACGATGTCCAACCTCGGCTTGATCTTTAAAAGACCAGTAAGTCCCCCTAAAACTTTCACAACAGACTTTCTACTGGTTTCCCCCAAGTTTCTCCACCACATATGGAGTCCTAGAGGGATTTCCTCGACTGCTTTGAAGGGGATGTTTTCAACTGTATTCATCCTGCACATTCATTTTTCTTTTATTAAGACCACAGAAATTTTTTTGAAAAGTGTCATTTTGGCAAAGGGTTTTGTAATAAAGAAAAATGGACCACCTTTGCGAATACGGCCTTTCAAGGCTATGTTCGCGAATTGGGTCGAAATTTAAAGACAAAAACACAGGCGGCCAATTTTTGCAAAACGGCCTTCCGGTGCCCCACTTGGGCGATCAGGCTATAATGGCGTCACCTAATTTTATTTAGGGCTATATCCGTTTGATTTTGAAAAATGGAGTTGGACCCGATGAGGGTTGCCTACGTATCCCACACCCGTGAGAATCAAACAAAGCATAGTTCGGGAAAATTCTGATTGACGAAAAATATACCCCCACTCATTTTGCTTTATATATATTTTTTCAGAAATTTTGCCAGAGTTTCGGGGTAAATACGAGAATTTTCAAAACAGGGTGAATTCTCCACCCTACCTCACTCTTGGTTTTTCTGTTCATTTTTTGGTTTAGCCGGTCAATACACAAGCTGAGACAAATAAATGCATACGTAGCAAATAAGATGCATCAGGGTAGTCTTTCATTTCGGGTACACCTGTCCTAGACGGACCCAACCCCTGTGTTGAGTCCCTTAAGTCAAATGCACATGATGCAAATAAGCGTTCCTACTAGGGATCCGGCATGAGGTTTTGTTATTCTAGGTTTAAACCTGGGGTTTTGTTCTAGACCAGGCTTACCCGAGCGGACAGCTCGAGCCGAGGTCGGGGCAGCGTACCGAGAATACAGAAGCTTCACCGGCTTTGCAAATTATCCATACCTCGTTCTAAAATTTGGATATGACTCTAACAGAAAAGAAGTCACACGAAGTGCACACCTCCCAGATGATTTAGAAGACTCAGAGAGAAGAGGGGTTCATAATTTATATACAGTTCAGATAATATCAAAGCGGTAAAAAGCAGCATTTAGCACATTAGGTTCAAACATATAAAATCAGATAATAAAGCCAAATATAACAGTTAATTTAAGCTCGAATTCTGATCCCTGACCCAGAGATTCTGGGTTCGATCCCCAGCAGAGTCGCCAGAGCTGTCACACCTCCTTTTTCCACTACCCCCAGATTAATGAAGGGTAATAAGGGAGTTTTTCCAATTAAAGTGACATTATTCGGATTTGGGATTTAATTATTTATTTCAGAGTCTCCACCCGGATTTTTGACGATGCTCTGGGACACCGTTTTATTTTAAAATCCCAAACCGAGGAAATTTTGACTCTGTTTTAATTTGTCTGCGACCAGAAATCCGAGTAGGGAATTCTGTTAACCCGGGAGAATGTGTTAGGCATTCCCGAGTTCCGTGGTTCTAGCACGGTCACTTAACTATTATTATTTGGCCTAAATTATCTGATTATTTACATATTTTTGCCTATTGTGCGTTTAACTGTTTAATTTTTAAACGCTTTTAGTATTTATGGATTTGTTTTGGAATAAGTCACGATATCGTGTACTTATTTGTTTTTGGGACATATTAGAACTACGCCACATGAAATGCACCCGCAACTACAACATGTATTTTTATTATAGTTTGAAGTTGAAGACGGGGACATGAGTTGTCGCACCCGTGTGTAGATTACGTAGTCAAGACTATGGTCGTGACGGTTTTATAATGCGCAATTGTGGTGATGTTTGAGTTTTCCTATTTTTTGAAAGAGCGTTTTAATTTTAAGATCGATTAGGACGTTTATGAATTTATCCTGGACAAGTTACGATGAGGTACACTTGTTGTTTTTGAACACATAGCAAAAACGTCACATGAAATGCACCTGTGATTGCTATATGCATTTTCAGTTATTTAGAATTTGAGGATCGGGGGCATGAGTTGCCACTCCCGAGTGTAGTTTATTGTAATTTTGAGGTAATGATCAATTTTGTCAAGTTTCAAAGTAAAGGTATGCATTCTACCTAAGGATTACCTAAAATGATATTCACTAGTCTAAAGACAACATGTTTTGGGCTATGGCCACTTTTTGGCCCAATTTGTCGTTTAACTCTCCGGACAAAACTAATTGTGACTAATTCAATAAGGGTAAAAGCTATACAACTACAAAGATAATCATTCCATCATATAGAGCAAGTCGAAATGCTAATTTGCAAATCACTTATTTAAAACAATCAAATGAACACATAGCACCTTGACTGAAATAGTTTTATCAATTTCAAATGACCTAAACTCATACTTTTTGATATACACCTTGAGTTCTACATAGTGCTGTAAATTTGGACTCTTAAGAACACGAGATAAATCTGATGAGAGATTACTTTGACTAGCAAATTCATATTTATATATACTTCAAAATTCCTTTGATCTAAACGTAGTCGTTTCTAGAACTTCAATAGGTATTTACGGGGGTCATTTAGACAGGTTGATTTGAACACTAAATTGTAAGAAAATATTTAGAAAACGGTGCCTTTGGATTTTTCCGTCAAAAATCTGGGTGCTTAAAATATTGATGCCTGAAACTTTGTACTTAAATATGAGAATAAACAGCCTTGAGGCTAAAGGCTCTTCGCGTTTTCCAGGCCCTCTGTATTACGCTCAGACCTTGATGGGCCATTATAAACAGTTTGGTCCATCCTAAACTATCCAGAATAGTCATGTTTGAGTCCAGTACTCAAAACAAATCTGGAGCTAATTATACACATTTTTTGAAAATTATAGGAACACATACATACTGAAAGAAAGGACTGCTAATATAAATAAATATAATGTCCAGTTTTATATTACAAATAAAGCATATACAAAAGGTTGTAATTGCGCTATTACATTGCTCTTAAATCAAATACATAAGTTCTGATAATAAGAAGAAAAATAAAAGAAACAAGGTTAGCTACTGCCCCTGTTCAAGCCAACAAATTTCACACTTTAGGATCTGTGTTCTTCGGCTTTTAGTCCCAGCTGGACCATACAAAACTCATGTGCGCTGTAAGAGGCTGAATCTGATCATTACAGGGATCAGATCCAATCCTTTACATGCTTCCCCCCATAGTGATATAAGATATAAGTCGTCCAAACCAACACAAACATCTTATGGGGTGCATCTGACCATTAAGGGGGTCAGATTCACTACCCTTTAATGCTATCTAATGACTCTATTACGACTTCATGGATATGGGATTAATCTTAAAAGCCTTTTTGAGAGATAATTCTACAGTTATAATCATACATAGATGAATAGTCAGATTTTTAACCAGTAATTACAGATTCAGCAGAAGGAAAAGCCACATGTTTTATTCATTTTTCTTAGATTGAATCTGACTATAAAGGAGAGTTTGATTCAAACTTACAGATGCAATCTTGTTTTCCATTTTTAACAATCATACCAGTACTTCAGACAGTATTCATTTGGGAATTTTGAATATTCTTGGATTTTTAGAGACTGAATCAGACCATATAAGGTTCAGATTCTTTACTCTATATCCCTTTTAACTACATGTTGTATACCCTTTAGAGGGTGAATTTCAGCCATCTATATTACCGTTTTATGCACTATTATGGGGTGAATTGACCATTGGAAGGTCAGATTCATCTAACCTAGTGTTGATACTAACCTATCTAGAGATTTGCTTGTTGAATCTCTTTATTGATCAAAGAGACTTAATTGAAAAGCATATTTTTCTGCATTCTTATAGAGAAAGCCTGACCATAGAGAAGGTCAGATTCTACACCTCAGTACAACCTTATTTTTAATATAGTACTATGAGTATTTGCCATGTTTATATACATTTGGACAGAAATAACAGAATGTTTCAGCAAAGAGATATCAACAACACCAACAGTATTCATCACATTCAAACAGGTTCATTAATGTACTAATAAACATCTATACAATCACATGTACATAAAGCAAGAGAGATAACCTCATTTCATCAATGACAAACTAATTTAAGCAGGGAGAAGAAGAAGAAGAAGATTCCAATTCAAGAAATTTCATTAAAAAAGGATGAGTTAAACACATACCTTTTAAGAGAGAAACGGACAAAGAGATTTGACTAAATAAAGGTCAAGTATGAACATCAAGAAGGAAGAGAGATCAGCAAACAACAAACAGCAAACAGAAAAGGCCCCAAAGAAAACCAACCAGTCCAAGCAAGAATAACCTAGAAATCTTGAGTGTGAATGTTTGAAGAAAGAACTTCCAGGAGACCAAATTCAACAAAAAAGGAAGATAACAACTGAACTCGGCCCTCTACTTATGATACTTGTTTTTATAAAAAGGAATAAGATTCAAAACCTTTTAAGTAAGACAGTATTTCTGAAAAAAAATGGGAAGGATTTTGTATCCTAGCAGCCCAAAAGTGTAAAAATTCCTCCTCCCCTCTAAAAAGAGGGTCTACTTATAGGATATTTGGGAATGAGATATTCTTTGAATATTCCCTATCCAATACTGAAAAATAGTACCAAAACAGTACATAGGGCAGCATCAACCCTNAGGATTCTGTATCCCAGCAGCTCAAAAGTGTAAAAATTCTAACCCCTTCACCTCTAAAAAGAGGGTCTACTTATAGGATATTTGGGAATGGGATATTCTTTGAATATTCCCTATCCAATACTGAAAAATAGTACCAAAACAGTACATAGGGCAGCATCAACCCTATCTTTGGGATAATTGCCCCTATTCTAGAACATCCTTACTTATTAAAAGACCCTTTTACCCTTAAAATTCTGATTTCCTAAGTCTACATTACCTATTGTACCCTTTGGAGTCCCTGAATTTAACATTGGGTAATCAAGGTTAAGCTCACTTTGGGTTATTATTTAACTCTNTTTGGTTAGTTAACCCCCACTATGTTCTTTAGTTAACTATTAGTTGTTCTTGACTAAGGTTGAGTTAATTAATTAAAGATTAATTGATTAAATGCCTAGAGTTAGTTTCATACTACTTACTTATGTTTAAATCAACTAATTGAAGTAAACCAATCAGTTTTGACTTCTTAAATTAAGTTAACTGTTTTAGTTTAATTAAGTCAAACTCACTTACCTAAAATCAGAAAACTTAACTAATTATCAAGCCTAGGTTAAATGATTTGTTCTAGTTAATTAGTCCTAAGTTAATTACCTTAGGCAGATTTTAGTACTTAATTAGTTAATAAAAAAAAATGGTTAGTTTATTAGATTGCTTCTTGATCTTAGTTAATTATATTAGTAACTAAACTCTCAATGAAATTAGGAGCCTAATTAACTAATAAAATAATCTAGGTGAATGATTAATCTTCATATTATACTAAGGTTAGGGTGAGTAATCAAATAGAGATGGACAGTAGCATTTAGAGAGGAGATAAATGACAGTAAAGGTATTCTGGAGAACTTAAGCATGAACCAATAAAGCTAATTATTAATTTTATATAAGTAGAATCTCTAATAAATCAATGATGATTAAAAGAAAAACCTAAATGACTAAACATGATTGCAAAAAAAACAGTTTGGAATGTGCATAACATGTTAAACACTGAATCAATCAAATCGAAGGTAATGCGAATCAAAGCAGAGCAGTCATACATACAGACAAAGACGAAACCTAAGTTAGGAAACATGGTTAAACAGGGAAACCTAATTACTTAATTGACGAGAAAAAAATCAAGATATGACTGTCATGAAATACATTTAGAGCTTAAACTAAACGATAAGGAAGAAATATACACAGGTGAAAGAAAATGATGAAATAAAACAACAGATCTAAACAATGATACAAAAAAAAGAATTAAACTATGACATATCCATGCTAATAGCACAAGAAACAGTTAAAAGGGGAGGAGGGGATACCCGTAAAAGGGGTTTTTTGGCCGGGAAAGAGAAAGGAGGTCGTTGGACCTTACCGGATCCAGTGAGGTTTGAAAATGAATCAAACCTTCATGAATCGATTGCTCTAGTTAAGAGCAATCAATCCATGAAGGTCTGAACCATTGATTGTTCTTGAATCGGCCGGGGAGTAGTTTCTTGGGGTTTTCAGATTCTTAGATCTGAAACCGGTGCGAATCGATTGAATTTTTAGGGAAACCAGCAACGGGAGGTGATAGAGGGGATGATGGTGATTGTCTAGTGAGAAGTTGGGGTTGATTGGAGGTCGTCCGCCACCAGTAGACGATTTTCGGTGGGCGGAGCAAGGTGGGAACCCTAGGCGGCTAGGGTTTTTAGAGAGAAGAGAGAGAGAGAGAGAGAGACGGACGAAAGGGAAAGGGGGGTTAGAATTCTAAGTGAATGGGGGGGGGGGGTAGGGTTTAGTTTGGACATTTATATAGTTTGGGGGGGGGGTGAGTTCTTGGCCGTCCGATTAATTTCGATCAATGGCCAGGATTCAATTGATTAAACCAAACGAGGTCGTTTGGAAGGGTGCTGGGGCAGGCCGGGTAAGGAGGTTTTGGGACTGAGTTGTTTTAGTTTGTAGGGATTGGGTTTGGGCCTGGGTAGTTTCAAGCCCAGGTCCGAAATTGGCTTTTCTTAATTAATTAACTAATTAACCTAAATAAGTTCAAATCTAATTTAATCCAACAAATGTTAGCAATTAATTTTAAACCTTATTTTTCATCTATTTACATATTAATTAAGAATAAAATAACCAATTATATATTCCTAATTAAATCTATGATTTATCGAATAAAAATGATTAATTTTTTAGTAATTAGTTATTAAAAACTACATTACATTAAATACTCGTCATTCGTCTATTATTTAATTAATTATAAATAATAACTTCATAATTCCTTGATAATAGTGATGCAAATTTTAATAATTTTAAAAGATGAATTATTGATATGCCAAAAATGCAAATAATTCACAATTAATTACTAAAAAATTAACAAAAATTCATAAAATTACTTGATTTATTGAGATTTTTATAGGATGATACAGCGAGTAAAAATCACATGCTCACACTAGCCATTGCATTTCCCCCCTCCTATTTGTGTTAGGGCCTTCTGCAATATATTGCTGTCAAATAATGATCATATGAGATTATATATATATTGAGAAACGTATCAGAGCTTTGACATGATCTCAACTGTGTATCTGTTTGATATGATTATACGAATGATTCTACTATGATTTTATAGGTGTTGATGGAATTATTTTTTATTGAAAATATGTTCAAATTTGTTTTGTACCTTTGGTAAAACCAGGAAGCTTATTCTAAATAGCAAACTAAAGAGGACAAACTAACATTGATGGTTAACTGGTAAACTTTCCTGAAACCATGATTTGGTATAAAATATAAATATATTGATTGATTAGAAACAAAATTGTTGCTTGATTTCTATGTCATTTGAGAAGATGGAACGCCATTAGCTATCTAATAAATCAGCTGGAGCTTAGGAACAATAAAGGGTCAGATAACATTTGATTCAAGAGAATTTAACGAGACATGTTATATATTTACCTACACTAAATATTTATACTAAATTAAATTAAACAATTTAACTTTAATAGTCAAAAATTAATGTAAAGGTACATATCTTCACTTAACCCTGATGAACTGATAAATGTGTGCATAAATGAAATATATTCAATTCGTCTCAAATTATTTGTTGTATTTTTGTTACACGTTCCTTAAGAGAAAATAATAATTATGAGATATTTTTTTTTACTATTTTACCTCTATTTATGTCTTATTTATTTTTGAACAATCATAATATTATCCTATAATTGAGGTGTTTATAGTCTTTAAGAACAGAAAAAAAAAATAATTAAAATTGCCTTGAATTCAAAATAAAAAATAATTTGAGATAACTATTTTAAGAAATTACGACAAATAATTTAAGATAAACGGAGTATCATACATTCATTGATTTGATGCATATAAATATTGATGCAAGTAAACTAAAGGTTTCCTAAAATAAAACACTGACTCCTAAAAAGCTACGAAAATTTGTGTAGAGTCCATTTGGATTAGCTGATTGTAAAGAGCTGATAAGCTTGAAGTGCTGAAAAATAATATTTAAGTGTTGAAACTGATTTTTAAAATAAGCAATTACATGTTTGGATAGACGTTCTGAAACTGATAATAAGTAGTTGACGTGATCGGTAGAAAAATGCTCATAAGTTGTTCTTTTATTATAATGACTAAAATATCCTTAAGAACTTTACAAAAGATTATAAATTAAAAAGTTTTTTTGTAAAGAAAAAAATGAACCGCAAATATGGAATGAAAAGAAAGTTAGAAAATTTATATTAGGAATAAAATTTTGTGAATTAAAAAGTATTATTAAGGATAAGCTAGTTAAAGCTTTGGTCAAAATAAAAGTGCTTATAAGCTAAAATCATAAGTTGGGGGTGACCAACTTATGACTTATGACTGATTTTAACTTATAAGTACTTTGTGTATTTACCAAATGCGTAAAAGGAAAGATAGAATCTCGCTCGGCAACAACTGATTCAATAGCAGATGGTCTTGGAAAGAACCTCTTTCATTTGATGATTCTGATGCAACTCCCAGACAACCAAGGAAGTATGCACGAAGATAGGGTTAGCCCATGCGACAAGCATTATCCGGAAAAGATTATCCATGCTAGCCTATGCACCTACTGCACCAGTGGAATACTACTTTGTCAAATAGAAATGAACAAGGTCTTACGGCACGATCACTATACTTTCGATTTTTCTTTATCTCTCCTCTACGGAAAGACGGGATGATATGTGGCGTGGTAGAGCCCATTCAATGGCATCCGCTCCCGCTTGAATTTCACTTTCACTCTTTAATAGCTACGAGGCTTTTTTGGCTTGAACGAGAAGAAATCCATGAGAGGAAAACTACTTCTTTTAGAAAACAGTCAGGATAACGAGCGCTCCGTCCGTCAAGTGGGCGACAAAAGCAGCGGACAAGTGCTTGGTAAACCAACAGCTTAGTGAACCGGGCAGGGCATTGCTAAAAGGGTCCTTGAGCCCAATCAAACTCTATACTCTTTGATGCAATGGACTCCCCAAAGTCACTAAACCGTTCTCTTTCCAACCTCGTTCTAGTGAGTTTTTTCCCCTTTCTTATACTGAAACTCAGTTGTCTATCTCATCCTTGGCCTAATTTGATCTTTTCATAATAAGTCGAAATATGCTTATAAGCTAATTTGACCCGTTTATAAACTTAGCCGAACATCTTCTTAATATATATCGATACTACTGTTGGAAATCTAAAATTCTTTAACTTCTACAATGAAAATATAAGAATGGTCCGACAAGCCAATAAATGGAGGCGGCTACAAATCTTTTCAAGCCCACAAAATCACTTAATTCTGAAAAAGTAAAGACACCATGAACAGTTGATGTGAAGATCTCAACTTTCTCTCTTCTATCTTTTTTGCACCTTTGTCTCAAACAATCTTACACTGTTACTTACACGCCACGTTTCAGACCAGAAGTGCAGGCAGGAATTAAATGTTCGACAATATCGGAAATATGAAAAAACAAAATGCAATTTTTTCCCCTTTCTTTTTGGTTCTTTTTCTGACTCTTTCGAGTAGAATTACATTAGGCTGCCGCTCATTAATTACAAATCCTGGTTGATAATTAGGTGGCAAACGGGGCGGGCTGGGTCGGATATGACGAGTCGAAAACGGTTAATGTAAAAATGAATAAATTATCTGAAATAAAAAAATAGTAACTGACAGATAACATGGATATCCATATTATTCATATAACTTCTTCAATATAATCACTTTTGAGAGAATTTTTAGTCTTTCAAACTTGAGTAACTCCCAATTTAAGGCTTTACAAATATAAAATTTAAATTAATTAATTATCTATTGATTATAACTTTCTAAATGAATAATATGATTCTTATTTATATCTGATCTATTTTTAAAAATCTCATTATTTAAATAGATCAGGAAAAAAGTGAAGGAAATATTAAAGGAATATAATAGAGGAGCTCACGGATTGAAGTTAGAGTAGTAGTCTTTCGAGTGGACACAGGACAACATAGAATTTGTAAGTATATACTAAAATCTGGACCGACTATGAGAATAACTACAAAAATGAGAAACATGAGCAGCAAAAATATGAAGTCCAAGAAAAATTCAAACTTCTATAGACGAGGGAAATTGAGAACTTCATTCTAAGTTATTCATATATTTTAATATTAGATCTATGATGTTAGTTAAATAAATTAATCTTCAATTAATACGACTTATTGACCTCTCTATTAGTAACATATTCGTAAGTGTGATTAGTTTTTTAATTGTTAAATTCGTCATCATTTATGCTTAAATATGGTTTTTATTCCTCACTTTGGTGCAAAAGGTAGTTAAAACCGTGGAAATTAAAATTTGATGTCCCATAGTGCAAATCTTCTGTTATTTGGCAGTTTTATGTGGAAGGAAACGTTCATTTAATGTACTTGGTCAAATTTGACAAACTTGGAAAATTAAAGTCCATTAGTAGAGTAGTAATTATTAAGGAATCAAAATCAAAATTATGCTTCTAAATAAAAAGAATTTCTTGTTTTTATAGGCAGACTTATTCTTGTAAAATTTCTCTCTGATAATTAGAAATCTAAATCTGACAATAAAATGTAGTACAGCTTTTATTCGTTTCTTATTAATTAAGGGACCTTATGTTGTTGAACAAATTTATATCTGTCCACTTCTAGCACACAAGTATTCATTTCATGCTGGTAGAGTTTGGTCGATCGATAAAGAGTTCTCAAGAAAAATAAGAGACTTACTACCTATTATAGTAGGCCAAATTACAATGATGGTATAAAAATTCACGTATATAACTTGAATCCTTTACATAAAAAATTTAACCGTATCTTGATACGCGAGGCAATGGAATAGTAACGGAGAACAAAACAAAAAAAAAAGAAAAAGAAAAAAGAAGAAATGCAGAAGATAAAGCTAGGGCAAAATAAACAGAATCTTCATTCATATGCATAAAAGGAGAAAATTACATCCTATATAGAGAGGAAAATGATAAAATGACCTAGGCATTACGA
This sequence comes from Nicotiana knightiana, assembly GCA_005239525.1. Taxonomy (NCBI): domain Eukaryota; kingdom Viridiplantae; phylum Streptophyta; class Magnoliopsida; order Solanales; family Solanaceae; genus Nicotiana; species Nicotiana knightiana. The sequence continues at coordinate 71,037 of ML414036.1, read as the reverse complement.
TTGTGTATGCTACTCTTTCTGCCGTGTAACAAACTGGGGCAGGACCAAGTTTATATAAGATAACGAAAATTAAAGGGTTAATGTGTAATTTAAAAAACTTTCTAATTTAAAAGGTAAGGGACTTAAGTGAACGCCTTTAAAATTCTTTTATCCTAACGACTTAACCGTTATGTATCAACTTCGCAGCTCAACGTACAACTTCCACAAGCGTCCTCTGTTTTACTCCGTATCATATATCTATCGCGATATCAACTTCTTAACACTATTTTGTCAAATTTATCTGTTGTAATAGTGAACTTGCCTAATTTTCAAGATTACTACCTTACTTTTGTATGAAAGCTTATCTTTAAATATCTTTTAGGCAATCTAACCATATAAGATTTATTTTACATATATTATCCTCCCTCCCTTCAAACCCTCCCATTTCTTTTTCACGAGCCAAGCTTCTTTAACCATTCTTTTAAATTTTTGTATTCGAACAAACTCTGCCTAGCATTAATTGCCCTCTACAACAACGAAATTAAAGAAATTTCCATTCATAATTCACCACCAACCATAAAAGTCCAACAACAAGAAACCTACAAACAAATTAAAAGGTACCACACATAAATTTTTTACTCATATTCAAACTTCAAGACTTCTCCTCTTTATTTCATTCAAGAACCCAACGAAAAAAAAACAAAAAACAAAATGAAACTCCCTTCTGTCTTCAAAATTCCAGAAAACTCTTCTCCTTTTCCATTGTCATGGCCATTGCCACCTTGTAAAAACCCTAAAACTCTCTCTTTTCGAGCCGAAAACCCTAACATTTTCAGTGAAAATGATGGTTATTCAGAGTTTTCCAACGATGGTGATAACATAGAGACAGTGATTGAAGGCCTAAAAACAGAAAAAAAGAGGCTGTTTTTTGAGCCAGGGAAAACTAGTTCTAGTTCTATTCTTGAAGAGGCAAAAAATAGTACTAGTAATGGTTTTGAGTTTCTTCCATTTAAGGAGTCACGTGTTGTAGTGACAATGGATTCAATGGACCCTTTTTTGGATTTCAAGAATTCAATGGAAGAAATGGTAGAAGCAAATCATGAGATTAAAGATTGTGAAAAATGCCTTGAAGATCTTTTGACTGCTTATTTGAAGGTCAATGAGAAAAGCAATCATAGATATATTATTAGTGCATTTTTTGACTTGTTCATTAGCCTTTCTATTAGTAAAAATTGTGTTGCTTCTTCTGCAACTACAATTAGCCATTCTTTTACTTCTCCATTGTCATTTTGTTCTTCTAGTTTGTCTTCGTTAGAAGCTGAGGATGAAATTATTGAGAAATGTTGATACTGTAATTTCATCTTCAGATGTTTGAATAGGAAAAGAAAATGTTGAAATAAAATACCTTATTATAAATGCAATAATTTCTCTTATGTTTGTTGTCGCACTCTTTCTGTCAGTCTCTTTGTTGGAGTAATTAGCCAAAAAATATTATACATTAATTCCATGTCTTAACATGAAATGGAAGGGGATTACTTTTAATTATGCGTTGACCCTCTAGATTTTACGTCATACTTTGACTTGTTATGCTTCATAAATATTGAATTATACGAAGTTTAGCTTTTGCTAACTAGTATTAACCTTGTAAAATTAATTGTTGGTTGAAGGTTCATTTATTAAAACCCCCTAAATTATCACGTTTTTATCAGTTACCTACCTTAATTATCCAGTGTTCCCAAAATCTCCTTAACTATATACACATATATATTGAAAATCCCTCATCGATGTTTAGTGGTGAGTGTAATACACCCTTCTAGTTACTCGGCCTAATCGATATATCAATTCAATCAAGAATTTTAACTAATAATAAAAAACAATTAAATGGATAAATGCTTGGTGGTTAAAAAATCAATGGAAGATGATGAAAAGATAAACACATGATCATTTGTAAAAAAAAAAAAAATTCTCTTATAATGACTATATTATGTCTCAATTGTGATTTTTACCATTAAATTTCGACTAAATATTGGATTTTTTCCAATAACCTTCGTTTTTATTGGGAATTATAATTTAATATGAGATTCGGGATAAATAGAATTAGGGTTTTAATTGAAAGAAGAAGACCTAAACAAAGAAGAAAAATAATTTTAGAAGAAACGAGAGAAGAAAAAAAATTACATACGAAACCCATAAGAATAAAGGAAGAAGCAAGATAAAAAAAAATGAAGAAGGTTAGAATACAAAGAAAATAGAGGGAAAATACAAAAATTAATTTTTTCAAAGAGGGTAACACTAATTAACTATTTGAAATGGTCAATTTGGGCCATTTTTATGTATGTATTCATCTCTCATGCGTCTTTTGACGTGTCATCTTACATATTTCATTAAACAATCAACGAGGGATTGTTTTAATATATAGGAGAATAAAGTTAAAAAGGTTTTTGAGATACTGAATATTTTAAGTATATAACTTACAAAAACAGGATAGTTTAAGGGGTTTTAGGTATTCAGCCTATTTTATACAACGCGAATTTGTTTATTCTTGACTTTTCTTTCATTTTCGGTTTACTGGTAAAGGACAGAGCCTTCTTCACCTCCTAGAGTGCAGCCTACTTAACAGGTTAAAGTTGTAAGCAAATTTTACAAATAAACCATAAGAAAAGTATTACTTTGACTTCAAAAAAGAATTGTAGTCATTAATCAATAAAGCACCTTTTTAAGAAGTAATTTTTTTAAAAAATATGCAAAATCTTCTTTCTCAATTTTGTACCGTTATAAATATTAGGCAATTTCAAATAAATTTCCCTTTTCAGGAGAAGGTAAATACTTCCTCCATTCCATTATAAATAGTTTTTTGGCTTTTTTTATGTGGTCCAAAAGAAAATAATTTTTCCAGATTACAAGAATGAATTAATTATTTTTTTCCTACATTGCCCTTGTAGTAAATAATGTTGGAGTATGTGTTAGGAGTATTTATGTGAAGAGATAGTAAATGTTAATATGGTCAATTTCATTGCTAATCAATATTAAAAGATGATTTTTTTTAATATGTATGAAAACAACCAAAAAATCACTTATTTTGAACCGGAGGGAGTAGTTGGTTCATTTCTCCTTTTCCTAATAAATCCCTTTAAGGCAGAGGCGGACTCAGAATTTTTACGCGACGGCGACATATTATTCTGTTCAATTAGTGTCTCCTAAATGCTTTTAGTGTTCAGGGTGCCAACTGCTTTAAATTAATCATTTTCAAAGTATTTACGTGTACATATACAAAATTTCCGCCAAAATTTATAGGGTCCGAAGACCCCTCACACATACACATATGTCCGCCTCTTCATTAAGGTAAATCCAAATATAAATTTTCCTTTGTGGGAGTGAGTAAGTTAGAAACAAATGAAGATTGGTTCAACAGTATCCTGCTATTAATGCTCAACAGAAATCTAAATACCTGTAGTAGGTGGGTAATAAATTTTTTAGGGGAACTTAATCATTAATACTTTATCTAATAGTACAATCCAAATTTGTACACTTGTCCTATAATACCACTTTAATAGAGCAAAGTCTGTGGACCAGTCAATGACAAACAAAAACAAAAAATATATACACATTGCCCAGATGTTGCAGAAATTACATTTTACTTTTTCTTATTTATCACCGGATATCGACACGGGATCTCGATTAAATATGAATTCATTTCAAAAAGTCTCACGGCGGGAGATAAAATATTTTATCATAAAGATTATTTTAAATTTAGAGATCGAACTCGAGACCTTCTATTAAAGATGAACGAATATTTATTACTACTACCATCATTATTGGTACACATACATTAAGTTGATAAATCACGACAAGCCCAAAATTTCAAATTGGAAGGTTATTATCAATTGATAGCTACAATACTACTGGGATTGAATTTTTTAAAGTGGTCCTTTCCTGCAAAAGCATTAAAACCCAAAGTTTGAGAAAATTAAATAATCAAAGCATTCTTCTTTTGGACATTTATGGTTAACTGGATTTGTCTTTTTAAAGTGAGAGCAAGTTGTATTGATTTTTAGTATGAAGAGGATTCCACCTGCCATGTAACTTGTTCACGGTAAAAACAAAAGTTTAATTGTCTTTAACTTTTAAAATTTTAATATAAAAATGCAAAAACTTCCAAAATTTTTTAAATGAGGAACACAAGTCTGCAATATATTGTACAGTGTTTATGATTGCGTGGTTTCGGATGGGAGAGACATTTTTTCTTGTTCTCTCCTCTCCATTAGGTTGTACTATAAAAATAAATTAATTTTTTTAGAGTGGGGAACAAGGAAGCAAGGAAAGAAATTATCCGCGTCTACATCAAACTAATAAATATAAAGTATAAGTATTTTGTATAAAAACTTCTGTCGCTTAATCATAGTTAAATGAATTGTGTTTCACTTTAATGTAACTCTTAGTAAGATTAATTGTTGGCGTACATATAAGGTAAAGTAAATATTTTTGCATATGAAAAATTAGGAATCACATATATGGGGGGCTTTTGCATCCGTACCCATTTTTTGTGCTACGTTTTAACTTATATCAGCTTTGTAAAAAAAATTACATCCGTACCCGCTTTTGCGCATAACTTCAGCATGCGGGGCTGAAGTAGCAAAGACAATCACGCAAAACTTCAGCATTCTAGTAGACGGGCCTGAAGTAGCTTGCGAACTTCAGCTGAAGTTCTTCAGCTCTAGTAAATTGGGAACTTCAGCATACGGGGCTGAAGTTCCCTAGTTATAAAGACAAAAACTTCAGCATACGGGGCTGAACTGGAGAACTTCAGCTCTAGAGCTGAAGTTGTCTTTGTAAATGGGGAACTTCAGCATACGGGGCTGAAGTTCCCTAGTTATAAAGACAAAAACTTCAGCATACGGGCTGAAGTTCCCCCAGTTACAATAGGGAAACTTCAACTCTAGAGCTGAAGTTTTGTCTTTTGTAAATAGGGAACTTCAGCATACGGGGCTGAAGTTCCCAAGTTATAAAGACAACAACTTCAGCATACGGGCTGAAGTTCCCTAGTTTACAAAGGCAAAACTTCAGCTCAAGAGCTGAAGTTCTCTAGAGCTGAAGTTTTGTCTTTGTAACTGGGGAACTTCAGCCCCATATGCTGAAGTTGTTGTCTTTATAACTTGGAAATTTAGCTCTAGAGCTGAAGTTTGTAACTGGGAAACTTCAGCTCTAGAAGTGAAGTTTTGTCTTTATAACTGGGGAACTTCAGCCCTATATGCTGAAGTTTTGTCTTTATAACTGACGAACTTCAGATTAACTGGTGAACTTCAGCTCAGCGAGGGAAAAGGAAGCCTTCACCTAAATGGTGATCCGAAGCCTTCACCTAAATGGTGAAAGAATAAGCTTATCAATTGAACTACTCGTAATATCTTCACGATTTCTTTAAGGAAAAACATTTCTAAAACTCTTACACAAGCAGATTTAGAAGAGATATTATTAAACTGAAAACAAGAATGTAAGAAACATAAATACTTAAAGGAGAAAAACAAATTCATAAAGAGGGAATTATTACGTAAAATTATCGATTTCTTCTCTTTTTTCACTCTGTCTTTGTTATTCCTTTAATCCTAATCACTAATTTCATAAAACTTAAGCCCGTAATTCTTTTCAAACCAACCAGTTGCTGTTAGACAAATTTTCTGTATCCTTTTTAGACGTGAACAAAAAGAGGAAAATTATAGAGTTATACGAAGGTATTATTTCATTTCTTCTGTTGATATGGTCCCATATCACTTCAATCTTCATTGGCCAATTGGAATGAAGCTTTGGAACAATGGTAAAGTTGTTTCTGTTTGACCTATGAGTCACAAATTTAATTCGTTGAGTCAATTACTGATACTTACATCAGAGTATGCAGCTATATCACGCCTCTTAGGGTGTGACCCTTCCCTGAACCCTACGTGAATACGAGATATTTCATGCATGGCGCTGCCCCTTACTGATTTTGATCCTTCACTGTCTAATAAGCAGCAAAGGCATGAAGATAAAAACAAGAAATGAAATTATTCTTTTCGATAAGAGAATGTGACTGCCAAAATATTAAACAACATGACTTGGTGGTCCTGATTATTACAAACATTTTCATACTTTTTTCTGATATATGATGCCATGAACTGCACAACTTGCCACTTCTTGTTCAGCAAGTCAACTACATGAATATTTCATTTGTATAACTCATATTTTTTGTATGATTGAGATGATGATTTAACAAGAAATTGTTGGGTTTTTAGTTAAAATTGAGGTGAATGGGAAATGGTTAAGTCGCTTTGCGGATTAAAACAAGCACCCAAACAATGGCATGCGAAATTTGGCCAAATAATATTATCAAATAATTTTAAGATGAATGAATGTTATAACACATTAAAAATATTCCAAATCACATAGTCATTGTTTGCTTATATATGGATAAATACTGATAATGAGTAATGACGTTGCCAACATAAATGCGACTAAGCGTATGCTAACTAACAAGTTTGATATGAAAGACTTGGGAGTTGCCGATTTAATTCTGGATATTAAGATCAATAAGACTCCTCAAGGTCTGGCAATGCCACGATCTCATTAAATTAAAACAGTATTTGAAAAATTCAAGCACTTAGATTTTAAAGTTGCAAAGATTCCAATTGACGTGAATCTTTCACTAGCAAAGAATAAAGGCCAAAGCATATCACAATTGGATTATGCTTGTGTGTAGGGATGTTTAATGTATGTCATGAATTGTACACGACCAGATATAGCTTGTGCTATAAGTAAATTAAGTCGATACACGAGTAATCTAGGTCAATCGCATTGGACGGCAATGAAACAAGTTTTGGGACATTTAAAACATACCCAAGACTTTACTTTGCACTACAATAAATATCTTGCGGTATTTGATGAATGCTACGATGCAAATTGGATTACCGGTTCAACTGATTCTAAGTCCACAAATGGATATGTATTCACTACTGGTGGAGGAGCGGTATCTTGAAAGTCGTCCAAACAGACTTGGATTACCGAAATTTCTTGTAAGATATTCCATTTTGGCCCATACTGCTAGAACCAATATTTATACATTGCGATAGTCAAGTAGCAATCGGAAGGGCTGTGAGCGTTATTTATAACGGAAAATATCATCATATACGATGAAGACATAAAACCATTAGGCAATTACTCTCTAGAGTAATTATCACGATTGACTACGTGAAATTAAGCGATAATGTGTCAGATCCACTTACGAAAGGCCTAACTAGAGAGGTAGTTGAAACATCATTGAGAGGAATGAGACTATGGCTGAGGTTAAGTCATTGTGTCGGTAACTCTATCTAGAAGACTGGAGGTCCCAAGATCTAGGTTCAATAAAATAAGTCATTAACAACGGTTCAATATCGTCATATAAAAATAATTTAGTCCATTATCGTGATGAGACAATGTTCGATACCAAGGATAAAGCATTAAAGTTTTTTAATGATTTCTAAATTTGATATGGAGTAATAGTGTATCTACGGGATGATACGTTTAGGAATCACCTATGTAAGTGTGAGTTGTTAACCGCTTCAAGGAAATTTTTTGAGGCTAGTTCTCTACGCACTTATGAAACCAGGTGGTGCTCATGGCGGTGCTCACAACAATGAGAACGGTAAGAAGGTTAAGGGTTGATTGTGTGATTTATGGTTGTTTAGGTATACACCAAAATTTGACGGTTCAAAGATATCAAATCTACCGATTGACCGAGTATATCTGACATAAGTTCACTATAGAAAGTTCAAAAAGAAACCTACTTATCTAGATGTGGTTAATCTTTGCTTGCGAATGATTACACTTCTTCTATATCTTAGAGAGTTGAGAAGAAGGCAAGCCTCGCTCCATCGTCGTCGATCGCGCTGCTCGGCTTCGGCTTCAGATTTGGTCAAATGATCTAATTGATTGATTAATTTTTTGGACCAAATTAATTAGTTAGATATTAATATGTAATCCAAATCGTCTGTTTGTAACGGCAATTTAAAGTTTCACTCCGATTTTATTTTCCCATTTTATTTTACGTAAATAGCCATTTACGTAAAAGTCATTTTACGCAAACAACCATCTGAAAGAGTTGCACCTCTTCCTTTGAACCCAAAATGTTGGCTATAAATACCAAGCTATTCTCTCAGATTTTCCTTTCGAAAATTCTGAAATCTCTTCTTCCTTTCTGCATTATTTTCTTACAAAACAAACAAAGTAAGTTGTAACGGCCCGACCGGTAATTTCGAGAGTTATAGCCCCGTTCCCCCATTCCCTGCTTCTTTTTTTTCTTCAGCTATATTATGATATACCGGGTTAGTTAGTTCGGTTTCGGAGTGGTTTCAGAGTGAATTGAGACACTTAGTCTCTTATTTGAAAGCTTAAGTTGGAAAAGTTGGTCGGATATTGACTTATGTGTAAACGACCTCGAATTTGAACTTTGATAGTTCCGTTAGCTCCGTTAGGTTCTTTTGGACTCAGGAGCGCGTCCGGAATGTGATTTGGAAGTCCGTAGAAGAATTTGGTTTGAATTGACGAAAGTTAAAATTTTGGCAATTTTGGCCGGCAGTAAAAATTATGATATTGGGTTCAGATTGGATTTATGGAAGTTGTAATAGGTTCGTGGTTTCATTTCTGACTTGAGTGCAAAATTTGAGGTCATTCGGACGTGGTTGTTAAGTTTCAAAATCGTTGGTGGAATTCTGAAGTTCAGAAGTTCTTAGGCTTGAATCCGAGTGTAATTTGGTGTTTTGATGTTGTTTGGAGTGATTCAAAGGTTCGACTAAGTTCGTATGATGTTATGGGACGTGTTGGTATATTTGGTTTAGGTCACGAGGGCCTCGGGTGAGTTTCAGTTGGTTAACAGATCATTCTTGGCCTTTGGAAGATGGCTGATAGCTGCTGGTGTTTTCTTCTGGTTTCCTTATACGCGATCGCACAATTTCATCCACGATCGCGTAAGCTTATGCGGGGCAGAGTTGATTTTGTTCTATGTGGTCGCATAGTGTAGGACGCGATCGTGTAAGTGTATTAAGTTGTGCATCGCGATCGTGTGGCTGAGGTCGCGTTCGCGTAGAAGGATTTGAGCAGTAGAGAAGGGAGGAAATTCCTCTACGCGATCGCGTGGGCCTGGATGCGTTCACGTAGGTTTGAGAGGCAGTGATCCACGATCGCATAAGTGGTTTCACATTCGCGTAGGGTAAAGTGTGGGCAGCCTGCTTTGTGCTTCGCGATTGCGAGGACATTTCCGCGATCGCGATTAAGGATAACTGGGCAGCAAATTTAAATGTTCAAAACGAGGGTTTGAGCCCATTTTTCATATTTTGAGCTAGAGAGCAATGAATTAGGCGATGTTTGAAGGAATTTTCATGGTGTTGATCGGGGTAAGTGATTTCTACTTAGTTTTCATTAAATTTCATGATTACATCTTTGATTTTATCATCTAAATGGTGAATTGGGGCGAGGAATTGGGGAAAAAGAGGAAGAACCCTTGAGTGAGATTTTTGAGGTTTTGAATGGGTTTTCATTATCGGATTTAAGTAAATTTGGTATGGTTATACTTGTGAGTGAATGGGCTTTCTGATTTTGTAATTTTTGTTGGATTTCGATATGTGGGCCCGGGGGTCGGGTTCGGGCCAATTTCGGATTTTGGCTATAATTTGGTATTTTCCTTGTGGATTTTATTCCTTTAGCATATTTTGATCGTATTGTTTTTCTTGTGGCTAGATTCGGGACCTTTGGAGGCCGGTTCGAGAGGCAAGGGCATTGCGGAGTAGAAATTTGCTCGAATTGAGGTAAGTAACAGTTGTAAATCTAGTCCAGAGAGTATGAAACCCCGGATCTTTTGTTATGTGACTATTTGGAGGTGACGCACATGCTAGGTGACGGGTGTGTGGGCATACTCTGATGGGGATTGTTAATTGGTTCGTCCTGTAGAAACTGTAAAGTTGAACAACATGTTGTTAGCTATATGCTCCCTATGTGTTATAGAAAGAATAATTGTAAATTACGCTAGATACCATGTTTAAGCTTTATGCTGGTATTGTTATGACCCTTAGAGGTCGTTTCTTGTTGTCATCTCACTGTTCATGCATTCTTATATCATAGCTCAGTCTCTGTTATTCTATATGATGCATCATGTCAATGCTATTTGCGCTGATTATCTTGATTTCTGAGAGCCCGAGTGACTGGAGAGATTGATGATTGAGTGAGGCCGAGAGCCTGATTTGTAAGGATATTTATGGGATCGGGCTGCACGCTGCAACATGTTTCATTGATTCTTCCATGATTGGCATTGATATAGCACTGGGGCTGAAGGACCACCCCGAAGTCTGTACGCACCCCAAGTGAGCGCAGGTACGCACTGAGTGTGAGTGAGGAGTGTTGAGCGAATGTGAGGAATAAGTGACTGTGAGGCTAGAGTGATTGGGAAGACTGAGTGATGATTGCCCGCGGGGCGGTATTTGATTTTAGTATTGACGCACATAGTTGCCTTAAGTCCTTGTTGGGAACTGTTGAAAGATATTTTATCTGACTTTACTTGAATTTGTTAAACAAGCTGATTTGACTTAAACCCTAGATGTAAAGCATGCCACACTTTACTGAATTATTTTTGTGAAATGAATTGTATTTGCATTTAGCTCGTCGCTACTTCTCAGCCCTTATTTATTTCTTCCTCTTACTGAGTTGATGTACTCATGTTACTCCTTGTGCCTCGTGTGCATATCCAGGATTTGTCGGTCTCGGAGAGTGCTGATAGTCCTTGTAGCTGATTATTGGAGATAGTGAGGTAGCTTCCCGGCGTTCACAACCTTTCTTTCTTCTTCTCTATATTTCCTTTAGTTGCATTTGGATTCCACACTATGTTAGTCTTGTTATTGTCAGACCAGTTATATTAGATGTTCATGACTTAGTGACGCCCAGATGTTTGAGACTTTTCTTTCCGCATTTCTATATTGAGTTCAACTCTTGTTTCTTTTATGAATTATGTTATATAAAAAGTCTTTTCGGAATATATTTGAATGAATTATTGAAGTATTTTGGCAGTCAGCTGGCCTAGTACCATCCATAGGCACCATCATGAAAAATTTTGCTAAGTAATATTTATGTGCTATAAATATGATGTAAATGAATTGGATATGGTAAATAAGTGTGTAAGTCTTATAATAAGAAATGTGGGGTCCAAGGAGAGGCCTAAGTCTAAGTCAAATTGAAAAATTACATAATAGGCTAAAATTCCAAATGAGTTTGCACAAGTCCACACTTTGAACGAGCATATCTAAATATATATAACGTTTTATGTAATTAACAGCCTACCATATGAAAGGTCTTAGAGTCTAGTTTCTAACGCTTCAAATTGTTCATAATTTGGACATTCCTACACAAAGTTATGATCAAATTACCAAAGGCTGGATTCGCAATTAATTTTTCGATTGCAAAACGACTCCGCGGACTGCATACGCGTGGCATAGTGAAGCAGATTCGGCCAAAATATTATGCTATCGCATATTGATTATGCTGTCGCATAATTGATTATGTTGTTGATTATGCTATCACATAAAGATTATGCTGCAAGTATGCTGCCCACATATCGATTATGCTATAGCATAATTGCACCACAATATTGACTTCAGGGGTCATTTTTGGAAATTTTCATATCCGAACCCACTTTGATAAATAAGCTTTGCTGCTTCATTTGGGGGCTATTTTATACTAAATCCCACGTCTCGAAATACGATAGAAGTCACAAAACCCGAAAGCACATTCACTCACGAGTCCAACCATACCAAATTTATCAAAATACGACATAATTTGCCCTTCCAAAACCCCAAAATTCACTCTCCAATTCTCAAGACCTAATATCCCAAATTTCACCTCAAAAACTCACAACCTAGGTGTAAAATCAGTGCGGAAACACGATTATTGAAGATAAATAGGCCCAAGGAACTTATCTCAGTGATTACTTCGAAATCCCTCTCAAAATCCCCAAACTCCGAGCTAAAAAATGATGAAAATGGTGAAAAATCTCAAAGTCTTCTATCTATAGGTTCTGCCCAGCAAAATCACACCTGCGAACCTCCTGTCGCATCTACGACGATGCACCTGCAGAAATTCCATCGCAGGTAGGGATTTCACTTAAAATCCCACGCTCCGCTCTACGGCTTCATGACCATATATGCGCCTATCACGGGGGTGGAAATACATCGCACCTGCGACCACCAATCACACCTACGCTCAGATGCCCGCTTTCGTGACCCTCGCAGGTGCGGGAAAGTCTTCGCACATGCGGCTTCTGCCCAGCTCGCCCTTGGCTGCTTCTGCGAATCCTTCTTCGCTTCTGCGGACTCGCACTGTAACGACCCGACCAATTGTTTTGAGCTCTAGTGCGTCGTTCAGCGGTTTGAAGTCGTGAGCAGCTCCATTTCAGGTATTATGACTTGTAGATGTGGTCGGAATTGAATTTCGGGAAGTTTAGAGTTGATTTGGAAAGAGAATTCTCATTTCAAAAGCCTTAAGTTGGAAGAATCAACTAAGATTGAAATTTTGAGTAAACGACCTCCGAATCAGGAATTGAAGGCTCCTGCAAGTTTGTATGATGATTTCGGACTTGGGCGTATGTCCGGATCGGGTTTTGGATAACCCGGGAGTATTTCGATGCATATTGTGGAAGTCATCATTTTTGAAAAATTTCCTAAGTTTGGCTTGAAGCGCATTTCAATGATGTTGATGTCCCTTTGGGATTCCGAGTCTGGGAATAGCTCTGTATGGTGATTCTGGAGTGGGGAGCACGGTCGGAAGTGAATTTGGATGTCCGTAGGTCATTTTGAAGTCATTTGGCTAAAGATAGAAATTTGAAGGTTTTTTAGGAGTCCGACCGGAAGTGGAAATTTTGATATCGGGGTCGGAATGCAATTCCGGAAGTTGGAGCAGGTCCGTAATATCAAATATGACTTGTGTGCAAAATTTGAGGTCAATCGGACGTGATTTGATAGGTTTCGACGTCAGATGTTGAAGTTGGAATTTCTAAGTTCATAAAGTTTGAATTTTAGTGCGATTCATGATTTCACCATTGTTTGATGTGATTTCGAGGCTCAACTAATTTTGAATGAGGTATTGGGACTGGTTGGTAGTTTTGGTTGCGGTCTCGGGGGCCTCGGGCATGTTTCGGATGCTCAACGGGTCGATTTTTGCCTTGAGAGGGTTGCTGGTTTTCTGGTGTGAGTGCAGCAAATATTTACTCTATTCGATCGCATGAGTGGTTTTGCGATCGCATAAGAGGATTTGGAGGCTGCTTGGATTTGGCTTGTGCGATCGCGTGGCAGTGTATGCGATCGAATAGGGGAAGAATTGGAGGCTTGGGAATTTGCTTATGCGATCACGTGTAGGTGTTCGCGATCGTAGAGAAGGATTTGTGAAGGTTGCTGGGTTGCCCTATGAGATCGCAGGGTCTTGTATGTGATCACACAGTGGAATTTTGGGGGCTTTTTGAGTTTGGCCTATGCGATCGCATGAAAGTGAGTGCGATCGCATAGAAGGGGTCGTCTGGGCAGAATGTTTATAACCGTGAATTATGGCCATTTGCTCACTATTTTTCATCTTGACATGGCGATTTTGGGACGCTTCAAAGGGGATATTCATCATGCATATCAAGGTAAGTAAATTCCTCTTGTTTTTAAGTTAAATACAAGATTATATGCATGGATTAGGCATGGGAATTGATTGGAAATTTGGAAAATCTTAAAGAAACCTAGAAAATGGTAATTTGGAGTTTTAGCCACGAATTGAGCATGAATATTTGAGTAAATTGTATATTTGAGTTAGTAACGCTATGGGTAGAATATATCTTCGAGAAATTTCAGATTCCGGGCACGTGGGTCGAGGGCATTTTGGTCATTTCACTGAGCGGAGTTGGGGCATTTTATAATTTGGAATTGTTGCAATTATTAGAATATATTTGCATTGGTTTGTCGTTGTTTGGATAGTTTTGGGGCGATGTGCGTCCGTTGGAGTCGTCGGAAGGGCTTGGAAGCTGGTATTTGGAATTTCGGAGCGAGGTAAGTCTCCTTTCTAACTTTGTGGGGGGGAATCGTCCCCCTAGTTGAACTAATTAAGTATGATTGACTATCTGCAGGGGGTACGTACGCACGAGGTGACGGGAGTCCGTGCGTAGCTACTATTATGCCATGTCTGAGTAGCCTAGGACCCACTAGCACGCCTTACCTGTTGTACCTGTGATCTTGTCTGTAATATTAGACTGTTAATATAATTGAGTTTGTAATTGAATGACTAAAGAAGATTAGAATTTATTTTCTTAAGCATCTAAAAAGAGAATTGATTTCCCTCGCGGGCAATTGTATTTCCGGATAAGGTTGTATTATTAAACATTATAAAAGCTTGGCAAGTGAATTTCGAAAAAAGATTTAAATACTATTTTGTGGTTTTTAAAAGAGAAATCAGTCATTTACTTGAGTATTTGTGTTCCCGACGTATTCGGGGTGGATTGTTGTTGTGCATGTCTGCATGTGACCGCTTCGCAATTTACATTCCGCGAGCGGAGTGTTATTTCCCTCACTCTCATGAGAGCGGGCCGTACGCCACAGCGAGATTGAAAGAAATATTATGGTTCGGGTTGTTCGACCCTCGACAGTGCATAGACATGATTATTATGATGACTCAGGCCGGTTGTCCTTATCCCGTATGCGCATGCTAAATATTTAAATGTTTTTCATTATTTTTGAAGTGGTAAGATATTTGGGGGAAAATAAAGAAGAAAATGTGGATTTATGATATTTGGGGGAAAACAAAGAGGAAATTGTTTATTTAAGATATTTTGGAAAATAATGAGAAAGTGGTAATTGGTTGTTTATTTTCAGTATTTACTTGGATTTCAGTGCCTTATATATATATATATATATATATATATATATATATATATATAACGTTTTACTACTTTTACATGCCTATCGTGTTCATCTTATACTGTTAATTAATTTGCTGGCCCTTAGTGAGTGTCTAATTCGACCTCCGTCACTACCTCTCTGAGGTTAGGCGGGCGACTTCTGAGTACACGTTGCTTTTGTACTCATGTTACACTTGTTGTGCATTTTATTGCATAGGTACTTTCATAGCAATGTGGAGGATTCGGAGACTTAGGCGAGCTGCATCATCCGGAGGCGATCCGCAGCTGACATAGTCTCTCTCGTACTGTATTTATTACATTATTTTAATTTCCTCGTCCAATTTGTACTTCTGACATGCTTGTAATGATTGTATAATTTTTTAGAAATTGCTCATGTACTTGTGACACCGGGTTCTGGGATGTGTTGGGATATATTTGCTAAAGTGTAATATTCAAACTATTGTTTTACTTGACAGATTTTATTTAGCTAACATGTAATAAAGTGAAAGGAAATGATTTTTCATAAATGATAAACATGAATTTATTTTGACTAATTAATGATTGGCTTGCTTGACAATAGTGTCTGGCGCCATCACGACCGTAGGGATTTTGGGTCGTGACAACATGGTATCAGAGCGCTAGGTTCCCGTAGGTCTCACGAGTCATGAGCAAGTCTAGTAGAGTCTTGCGCATCGGTACAGAGACGTCTCTACTAATCTTCGAGAGGCTACAGGGCTGTTAGGAGTACTTCCCTTCTCGATTCCTCATCGTGCGATTCGATTCCCTTAAGGCTTATGCCTAAGTTTATTCTTACTTCATCTTATGCGTCGCGAAGCGCTTGCTATGAATAAGGAATTTGAAGAATTGAAATGGTGCTACGGATGTAATTCGAGATGTTTCCATGTATAATTGGTTAGGGCTGTTGTTATGGCCCTGCAAAAGAATAATATGTTGTTTCAGCTCAGTAGCTGTGTTTCTGGGAGCGTTAAGGCTATGCTCAGGTAGTGATGATTCTTGCGATTGGTTGTCGCGCGATGTCGATATGATGATAGAATGATTACCCATATGTTGGGGGTGATGAATAGTTTGAGGGGAGGTCTTCTCAGAGTGTGATTTCAAGATTTTGGTATTTTAGTTCCGGCAGGGGAAAGGCATTTGGATTATGAATGGTCAGGTTAGGGTTGATTAAGTAGTAAGACTAGGTGTCTTCAAGTGAGGTGGGATATGTACCTGTGACGTGAAGTCGTCGTCATAGATCGAACGGAATGTGTTAAGTTTGTCAGTGATATGGTTTCTTCGGTTACGTGGGGTCAGAGTATTGAGAAGGAGTATTGAAGAATGCAGTTGGCAGAGACCGCAAGGTGTGGTGGTTCAGTACCGGATAAGTGTTGATAATGAAGTCAACTAGAGAAAGATGATTATCGGAGAGCTTGAGGTCGTGGTGGTCTGCTGGTTTGAGAGCTACAGAGAATGGTCATGAAGTGAGGCTAGGTGGTGGTTCCATTTTTAGAAGGCTAGGTGTAAGAAGCGGAAGTCGAGCAGCCGCAAAGTGGGGGAGCGGCAGCATAGCTTGGAATTTGAAGATATTTTCGCGCATTTAATAGATGTCCATGAGGAGCGGACGGACTAGTAAAGTTGGTAAATGAAGCAGGGCGTAGGGTGGGGTATTGAAGTCGCAGAGAGCGTGCATTTCAGCGTCGTTAGAAAGTGTTCGCGGGTGATTTTCACAGGTGGGTCATCTCCTGTGAATAGGGTAGTAGTAGCATGGTTGGCAGGTCTCGGTGAGGGGTTCTAGTGGCTATTCGGTAGGAGGCGGAATGTGTGAATGATGCTAGAGAATTTGAGTACTTAGGGAGTGCTAGCAAGAGAATTCGGAAAAATTTGGACGGATTGGTTGAGCAAGATCGTGTTATCAAAGGAGAAAGGATCTCGGCAGGGTCTAGAGTGGTGCATGGAGTAGCTTCGGGCTAAGTGGGGGAGTCCCACCATCTGCAGTTGGGTTGTAGAGTTGTCTTCTCATAGTGTTGCGGATTTTCGGCGTGTCGGCAAGTTATTTCAGCTAAGGGAAAGGAGTAAAATGGTGGTTGTGCGTGGAATTTGAGGAATGTGTGAAAGAGTTGGCCCTGTCGGATCAGGGTTAGGCTTTGGAAGATTCAGAATTTATGCTTAAGGCATGGGCGAGTTGTAAGGATAGTGACTCAGTCATGTGCTTCAAGGGAAAGGGAGTTCATGTGCTAGAAGAGTCTTGGAGTTGATTGTATGCGGGGCCAGTCAGAGTGGGTGACTCTCAATAGCGGTCCTAGTGAGTTCAACAGTTAAGAATGCGGCGTTTTAAGGGTTTCAGGCAGCAGTGTGATCGAGAGCTTTTGTAGAGTAATTTCTGAGAAAAAGGAGAATGGTTGGAACGTTCTATAGTGTGATTCAGCATACAGGATAGTAGTTGGAGGAGTGGGAGAAATAAGCTCCGGATTGTAGAAAGATGATCAGGATGGTATGAGACGGATTGCGGGATTTAGGCAGCATGGTCTCGTGAATCAAGGTCACTCGGGATGAGTGAGGGTTGAGCTTGCTATGAGTTGAAGGAAGTTGCTATTATTCCTGAAGCAATTGAAGATGATTAAAAGAAGATAGATTGATTAGCCATGGTTGAAATGGCACATTTACGGCAGTGATCAGTTCCTTCGGTGTGATTAAGTTATGCATGTGGTTTGTGCCGGTGTGTGCGGGGATTGTCGGCCGTCGTGATGGATTTAATGTGGGAGAATTTGAGTGCTATGGCCTGTTAGGTGTAGGCGGATCCCGGAAGGGTTATGGTGGTATGGGCTACTACATAAGGATTTGCATGTTGGGTGATTGTGGGAATTCACTTGTGTGTTGAGATGGTACTCCTGAATTGAGTTAAGTAAAAGGTTTCTAGATGATGAAGTGTTCACCCTATTGGTGGTTTAGAAGTTGTGATGGAATTCTTGCGCTACCTCATATTGGCATGTTAGGTGCGGTAAGCAGTATGTAACTGGGAGTGAGAATCGAGATTGCGATTCGGTGTTGATAAGGATGTCATGAGCTCGGAAGAGCAAGAAGGAGCGATTTAAAAGTTCAGAGAAAGCTGGTGTTATCTTCAGTGTCGCCTGAGATTGATATTCGGCGAAAGAGGCTTTGTACCCTGGTCATGGTTTCTTGATGTGTCTTGTTGCCTTGTGTGGAAGGTCATGGAAGCATGACCGCAAAAAGATTGTATGAGTGTGACATGTAGTCACTTGATGGATTGAAGATTTGGACTGAGTATAAAGAAGTGCAATATTGTGTATTTGAGAAGTTATGCCTGAGAGGCGTTCAGTTCATTTGGTTATGGATTGTGGGGTGTTTGTGTCGGCTATGATGGTTGTTCTTGTATATTATGAGAGAAAGTGGGTTAATGTGGACCCAGGTAGAGCTATTAGCTTAGTTTGGCGCAAGCAAGGTAGACTCGATATTTGTGGATGGATTTAAATATGATTATGGGCTCTGTATGAGCCAGGCATGTGTGTTTCAGTAAAAGCGCTTTTCATGGAGAGGCATTAGAACAACAGATGTTGCTCCGTCTTCGTCAAATTCAGGTGATCTTATGACTGTGTCGTGTGAGTTGTGAAACGGCTTGATAATTTCCTATGTGTTGAGGTCCCGCGTAGTGTGATGATGAGAAGAGTTAATATATTTATTTTTCTTATGTTTATTTCCTATTTTCTGAGAAAAGTTCATATTAGTTGCATGAGTTGAATAGTCCCTTCTTATGAAGGGGAGTGTGATCGCATAGAAGGGGTCGTCTGGGCCGAATGTTTATAACCGTGAACATTTCCTCACTATTTCATCTTGGCATGGAGATTTTGGGAGGCTTCAAGGGGGATTTTCATCATGCATATCAAGGTAAGCAAATTCCTCCCGTTTTTAAGTTAAATACAAGATTATATGCATGGATTAGGCATGGGAATTGATTAGAAATTTGGAAAATCTTAAAGAAACCTACAAAATGGTAATTTGGAGTTTTAGCCACGAATTGAGCATGAATATTTGAGTAAATTATATATTTGAGTTAGTAACGCTATGGGTAGAATATATCTTCGAGAAATTTCAGATTCCGGACACGTGGACCCAAGGGCATTTTGGTCATTTAACTGAGCGAAGTTGGGGCATTATATAATTTGGAATTGTTTCAAGTATTAGAATATATTTTCATTGGTTTGTCGTTGTTTGGATAGTTTTGGGGCGATGTGCGTCCATTGGAGTCGTTGGAAGAGCTTGGAAGCCGGTATTGGAATTTCGGAGCGAGGTAAGTCTCCTTTCTAACTTTGTGAGGGGGAATCGTCCCCCTAGGTGAACTAATTAAATATGTGTGACTATCTGCGGGGGGTACGTACGCACGAGGTGACGGGAGTCCGTGCGTAGCTACTATTATGCCATGTCCGGGGAGCCTAGGACCCACTAGCATGTTTTACCTGTTGTACCTGTGATCTTGTCTGTAATATTAGACTGCTAATATAATTGAAATTGTAATTGAATGACTAAAGAAGATTAGATTTTATTTTCTTAATCATCTAAAAAGAGAATTGTTTCCTTCGCGGCAATTGTATTTCCGGATAAGGTTGTATTATTAAACATTATAAAAACTTGGCAAGTGAATTTCGAAAAAGGATTTAAATACTATTTTGTGGTTTTTAAAAGAGAAATCGGTCATTTACTTGAGTATTTGTGTTCCCGACGTATTCGGGGTGGATTGTTGATTGTGCATGTCTGCATGTGACCGCTTCACAATTTACATTTCGCGAGCAGAGTGTTATTTCCTCCACTCTCATGGGAGCGGGCCGTACGCCACGACGAGATTGAAAGAAATATTATGGTTTAGGTCGTTCGACCCTCGGCAGTGCACAGAGATGATTATTATGATGGCTCAGGCCGGTTTCCTTATCCCATATGCGCATGCTAAATTGTTAAATATTTTTCATGATTTTTGAAGTGATAAGATATTTGGGGGGAAATAAAGAAGAAATTGTGGATTTATGATATTTGGGGAAAAACAAAGAGGAAATTGTTTGTTTAAGATATTTTGGAAAATAATGATAAAGTGGTAACTGGTTGTTTATTTCCAGTATTTACTTGGATTTCAGTGCCTTATATATATGTTGTTTTACTACATTTACATGCCTATCGTGTTCATCTTATATTGTTAATTAATTTGCTGGCACTTAGTGAGTGTCTAATTCGACCTCTCGTCACTACCTCTCTGAGGTTAGGCGGGCGACTTACTGAGTACACGTTGCTTTTGTACTCATACTACACTTGTTGTGCCTTTTATTGCACAGGTACTTTCAGCAATGTGGAGGATTCGGAGACTTAGGTGAGCTGCATCATCCGGAGGCGATCCGTAGCTGACAGAGTCTATCTCGTACTGTATTTATTACATTATTTTAAATTTCTCGTTCAATTTGTACTTCGGACAGGCTTGTAATGATTGTATAAATTCTAAGAAATTGCTCATGTACTTGTGACACCGGGTTCTGGGATGTGTTGGGATATATTTGCTAAAGTGTAATATTCAAACTATTGTTTTACTTGACAGATTTTATTTAGCTAACATGTAATAAAGTGAAAGGAAATGATTTTTCATAAATGATAAACAGGAATTTATTTCGACTAATTAATGATTGTCTTGCCTGAGAATGGTGTCCGGCGCCATCCCGACCGTAGGGATTTTGGGTCGTGACACGCACCTGCGGTCCCACTCTGCTGGTGCGATTACACCAGCAACAGCAGCACTTCAGCTGCTCTTTCTATTCCAAAACCAAGTCTGAAACCTCCTGAATTCCACCCGAGGACCTCGGAACCTCAACCAGCCATGACAATAAGTCATATAACCCAACACAAACTTAATCAAACCTTCGAGACACTCATAACAACATCAAAAAACCTATTACACTCGGATTTATGCCTAAAGAACTTCTAAACTTCCGAATTCCACAAACGATGCTGAAACCTACCAAACCTCGTCTGATTGACCTCAAATTTTGCACACAAGTCATAAGTGACACCACGAACCTACTCCAATTCCCGGTAATCAAATCCAATCCCGATATTAAAATTCCCACTGCCAGTCAAAATCGCCAAAATTCCATCTTTCGCCAATTCAACCCTAATTCTACTATCTCCAAATCAAATTCCGGACGCGCTACTAAGTTCAAAATCACCTAATGGGGCTAATGAAACCATCAAAATTTAAATCTGAGGTCGTTTACACACAAGTCTATATCTGGTCAAATTTTCTAACTTAAGCTTCTAATTAAGAGACTAAGTGTCTCAATTCACACCGAAATCACTCCGGACTTGAACTAACCAACCCGGTAAGATATATAGCAAATCTAAAGCACAAAAGAAGCAAAAATGGGAGAAATGGGGCTATAACTCTCGAAACAACCGGTCGAATCGTTACATTCAAACTAGCTAGCTAAATGATTTTCCTATACTTATGATATATGTATATACTAAAAAATGATGCATACATCAAATGGTCTGCAAACATGATATAACAACATATCAACCAGATACACTTAAATTGGACCTCTATTTTCTTGTCCCTTTACATGGTGATACATATTAAAATTCAGATTTTATCTCTAGTTCAAACTTTAAAATGTTTCTTCATAAGCAATGAAAAAGAAAACCAAAATTCCAAAGAAAACTAAAGAATCAAATCAGGAATGAAAGCCATTGCAATATCATGTTTTGTTCAATGGACAATATTTTGTGTGTTGTTAAGAACTGAAATCTATTAAATTGAGCAAAAGTGAATACAAAAATAAAAAATTTGAGAGAATTTAATAAGTAGATAGCTGTTAATTTTCTCAAAGACATGTTTGTTTCAAGCAATTCTCTTTAATTAAAAAATAAAATGATATTCTGATAAACAAAGCTAAATGACTACAATACAAGGGCAAAATCTGAAAACCTAAACACAATCCCCATTATTCAATATTTACAGGAAAACGAATCTCAAAATCGGAATAAACCTAAAAGAAAAATTATTGAATAGTTTAGAAAAAGATTGGACCTTACCTTGGAGGAGAATAACATTGCACGAGTAATCAATGAAACGAGATAAGATTAGCCTTTGAATTTAACAGGAAGACTGCCAAGACTTTCAAGTCTCATCTTCCACTTGTCTTTCGAAAAGAATCTTTAGTTCAGATTTCAAAGATTGCTGGAAAATTCAAGTAAACAGGAAAATGATGCAATAGATTGTAACAAAAGAAAAACCAGAGAATTCTTTTCAAAACTTGTAAATTAACTATAATAAAGTTTTACCACTTACCGAGAAAATATTCTAAATGCTTTGAGTCTAACAATTTTTATTTACTGCCTTTCATCAACACAAGAGACAAGAAAAGTCCAAGCACGTGGGAACGGGAATGTAGGGAATTAATATTGCTTTAATGATTTAAAGAATAAAAAGAAAAGTTACGTTAGTAAAAATAGAAAGAAAAGAAATATTTAAGAAATAATAAAACAAAATATTTGGTCGGGGATTTAATCCCTTAACTTTAGGCTACTGGAAATAAGGGGCCAAAACTAATGCACCACTTCACCTCTTGTTACCCTGGGTTTAATCAAATATGTATATGTATTTTTCTCAAATTATGTATATCATATATATACTTTAACCCGAGGACCACGGGTTCACGTGAATGTAACGACCTGATCGGTCATTTTGAGAGTGCTAGTATTGATCCCATATTTATTGCTCCCTATATATCATTTTGTGGTTACTTGACTTGTCGGGGTGCTTGGTGTTGGGTTCGGGAGAGTTTCGGAGTGCAATGGGACACATAGTCCCTAAATTCAAAGTTAAAGTCATAGGAGTCGATCGTAGTTCGAATTGTGTGAAGACGACTCCAGAAAAGAGTTTTGACGGTTCCAATAACTCCTTATGGTGATTTTGATATTAGGAGCTTGTCCGAATAATGATTTGGAGGTCCGTAGGTCATTTTGGCGTTAATTGGCAAAAGTTAGAAAATTGAAAGATTTTGAAAGGTTTGACCGGGAGTAGACTTTTTGATATTGGGGTCGGATTCCGATTCCGGAAGTTGGAGTATATCAGTAAAGTATTATGACTTGTGTGCAAAATATAAGGTCAATCGGACTTAATTTGATAGGTTTCTGCATCAGATGTGGAAGCTAGAAGTTCAAAAGTCCACTAGGCTTAAATCGATGTGCAATTTCTGTTTTTGATGTTGTTTGATGTGAATTGTGGCCTCGACTAAGTTCGTATCGTGTTATAGGAATTATTGGTATAATTGGAGGATGTCCCGGGGGCCTCGGGGGCGATTCGGATCGATATCGGATTATTTTTAGAGTTATGCAATTTGTTGAAGCTCCCAACTTCTGGTGTCATTGCACCTGCGGTGGGATTGGCCGAGGTGCGCACTCGCAGGTGTGAGCGATGAAGCGTAGAAACAGAAATGGACAGTCCAGGTAGGACTCGCAGGTGCGGAAAAGGTTCCACAGAAGCGGCTTCTCTTCTGCGGTGGGGAAATGTGCAGGAGCGAGTGGGGTCGTAGGTGCGACACATTTTGATGGAAGCGCGCAGGTGCAGACCTTTACTCGCATAAGCGGACTCAGTGGAATTAAGCGAAGTCCGCACCTGCGATAGAAATTCCGCAGGTGAGGAGCTGCAGATGCGGATGTGGGTTCACATATGCGAAATCGCTAGGCAGAAAAGGCCTTAGTTCGAGGGTTTGATTTCGTTATCCATCTTTGGACCTAGAGAGCTTGGATTAAGGCAAAATTTTGAGGGATATTCAGAGGAAGCATTTGGCTAAGGATTCTTGACTCGTTTTTGATTAATCTCCATGAATTTATTGTTGTTTTCATCATTTAATTAGTGTTTTTAGTTGGTAATTTGGGAAAAACTTCTTAGGCTGAAAAATGAGAATTTGAAAGACGATTTGAGATAGGATTTGAGTAATTCTTGTATGGTTGGACTCGATAGCAAATGAGTGTTCGAATTTTATGATTTTGGCTCTGGTCGACTTTTTGGAGCGATTTTTCAATTCTTTGCTAAAGTTGTAATTTCATTATTTAAATAAGTTTCCTATAGTTATATTTATAGTATGAAATTATTTTGGCTAGATTCGAGCTAATTGGAGTTGGAAAATTGAGGGAAAGTCCTTCCTATTGATTGATTGAGCGAGGTTTGAGGTAAGTGACTTGTCTAACCTTGTGTGGGAGAAATCCCCCTTAGCATTTGGTATTGCTGTTACAATTTATGATAAGTGAGGATCATGTACGCGAGGTGACGAGTGCGTACACGGGCTAAAGTTTGAAATTCGGTTTTATCTAAATAATTTCCTTTTTATGCCTTAACTGAGTTACTTTAGCATGTATAGCCATCATGTTTAGCCTAATTTCACATGTCTACTTGTCTTATCTCTTATTTGAAACATGTACTACATGCTTAGTTGAATTACCTGCTTTCTTGATTCCACATTCCTTATTTAACGGTGGGATTCTTTACTTGAAATTGTTATCCTTGAAATATCATTGTTTCAGTTATTATATTTTGGTTTCCGTGATTATTGTTGAGATGATTGTCTAGTTGTTGCACCTGTGCGGTTGTTATTGTTGCACAAGGTTTCTGTCGTCCGGTTGTTATCGTTTGCACAAGGTTTCTATCGTGCCATTGTGATTATTGATACTCATGCGGTGGTATAAGGTCTGGGTGTTGAAACGCATGCAGTGAGATAATGTTGGCTTGATACGCGTGGCTAGTATGGAACTACTAGAAATCATGTGGTGTGATAAGGTGGGCTAAAATGCAGGATGCTATTTCGGGAAAATAACTTATAAAACAAAATATAAAGACTCCCACGGTGATATAAGGAAAGATTGTGAGATATTTACTTTTAGGACTACTAGGCGGTACCTTGGGATTGCCCCTGTTGATTTCCTTTATTTGTTGTATTAGTTGTTGTTTTCTTTCCTTAACTTGTAAGATTTTTGGCTTCCTTTCATGTTGTATTTGTCTTTCTTTGATTCGGTGTTATTACCTTCCGTAAATTCTCATTGTTTCACTTCTCTGTCATTTCATTATATTATTATATTTGTTTCTTATTATTTCCAGTAGGGCCATATCTGACCTCATCACTACTCTACCGAGGTTAGGCTTGGCACTTACTGGGTACCGTTGTGGTGTAATCATACTACTCTTCGGCTCATCTTTTTTGTGCAGATCCAGGTACTGCCTACCAGACCAGGTACTAGTGAGCTAGTCCGTACGTGGAGATTTCAAAGTAGATCTGTCAGCGTCCACAGACCTCGGTGTCCCCCTCTGTCTTTATAATATTTTTTACTTATCCTTATTAGACACTGATGTATACGGATATTTAGTATTTCTGTTTAGATCATGTGACCTATATCTACCGGGTTTTGGGAGTTATTTATACTTTAGTTGTAGATTTTATTTATTACCGTTGTTCACGCTTGAGTTTTAGCTTAATATTTCAGTTCTTCTACATACTTGTTAGGTTTACCTAGACTTAGAGACTAGGTTCCGTCACGACATCCTACGGAGGAAATTTGGGGTCGTGACAAGTTGTTATCAGAGCTTTAGGGCATAGGTGTATGAGTCACAAGCAGGTTTAGTAGAGTCTCGCGGATCGGAACGGAGACGTTTGTGCTTATTTTCGGGAGGCAATGGAACTTGTCACGACCCAAAATTCCTAAGGTCGTGATGGCGCCGGATATCATTGCCAGACAAGCCAATCATTTATTTATTTGAAATAAATTTCCGATTTTAACATTTATGAAAAATATTTTCTTTCACTTTATTACATATTAACCAATAAAATTCTGTTAAGTAAAACAATGGTTTGAATACTACACTTTAGCAAATATATCCCAACACATCCCAGAACCCGGTGTCACAAGTACATGAGCAATTTTTAAGAATTTATACAATCATCACAAAGCCTGTCTGAAATACTAATTGGACACGGAAGTTTAAAAATGAAAGTAAATACAGTACGAGGGAGACTCTGTCAACTGTGGATAGCCTTCGGATGATGCAGCTCGCCTAAGTCTCTGAATCCTCCACATTGCTATGAAAGTACATGTGCAATAAAAAGCATGGCAAGTGTAGCATGAGTACAAACACAACGTGTACTCAGTAAGTCGTCCACCTAACCTCAGAGAGGTAGTGACGAGAGGTCAAATTAGACACTTGCTAAAAGTCAATTTAGAATATTCAAGTGTGACACTAAGCATGAATATCATAGGAAATTTATTAAAATCAGGAATAATTATTATCAACTCTTTCCACATCTAACACTTTAATTCTTCGTCATATTAATAATAATTAATCATCAAGGGTGATTTAATCAAATAACAATTTAATCAACGGGAAGGAACAACTTCTTCCGAAAATCTTTAATAACTTTAAATCTCTGTCATTCAGTTGACAACTTAAAATCCCAGGCCAGTAATCAGGCACAAATCATAGCAACTACGCAGTAAATATCATGCGCAAGCAATGCCAAGGGTCGAATGGCGCGGACCAACAATAATAAACTATGCACCGCCGAGGATCGAACGGCTTGAACCATAGATGCATCTATCTGCCACGCTTGCGAATCGATCATGCGATGCGGTTATACATACAAATAACAAGGCTAGCCTGCTCGCGAATCATACGTGCGACTCAGGTGCTCATATCTACCCATATCTATATTATAAATCCGTATTTTATGAAGAAAGCAGTTTTCTCAGGAAAGTGGTAAAATTCTTCTTAAAGGAACATGAGCTATAGTTTTTACATCTTTATTTTGAAACTTATTTGCCAAGTTTAATGATATTCCATAATATAACCCTACCAGGTATACGATTATCCACAGAGGAATCAATTCTCTTTATAGATGATTAAGAAAATGAACTCTAGTCTTCTTCAGATATTTAATTACGATTTCGATTATATTAGCAGTTTAATATTACAGGCAGGATCGCAGGTACAACACGTAAGGCTTTCTAGTGGGTCCTAGACTACACGGGCATGGCATAATAGTAGCTACGCACGGACTCCCGTCACCTCGTGCGTACGTAGCCCTCGAAGATAATAGCATATACTTAATTATTTCACCTAGGGAGATTTCGGAACCGGCTTCCAAGCCCTTCCGACGACTCCAACGGACACACAACACCCCAAAACTATCCAAACAACGACAAACCAATGAAAATATACTCTAATATTTGCAACAATTCCAAATTATATAATTCCCAACCCCGCTTAGTGAAATGACCAAAATTCCCTCTGACCCACGTGCCCGGAATCCGAAATTTCTCGAAGATATACTCTACCCATAGCCTTGCTAGTTCAAATATACAATTTACTCTACATTCCATGCTCAAATTCGTGGCTAAAAATCCAAATTACCATTTCTAAGTTTTCTTCAATATTTCCAAAATTTTTCACAATCTTTCATGTATAAGTCCATGCATATACTTGTATTTAACTTTAAAACATGAAGAAATTACTTACCTTGACATTGCATGAAGAAATCCTCTCTTGAAGCCCCTCAAAATCGCCCCACACCAAAAGAAAAGGGAGAAATGAGCCAAGAATCCCGTTTAAAATGATACACTGCCCAAGTATCCTTCTGCGCGATCGCACAACATCACCCGTGATTGCACAAGAAAAATCCCAGAAGCCTCCTAGAACACCGTGTGCGATCACACAATCACAGCTGCGATCGCACAAGCCAAAACCTGAAGCCTCATATTTTTCCTCTGTGTGATCGCACAACAACAGCTACGATCGCATAGACCAGTGCAACAGCCCCCGAAAATCCTCCTCTGTGCGATTGCATACATCCAAGTGCGATCGCACAAGCCAAATTACCAGCCCCTCAAATTCCTTCTCCACGATCGCACCACTAGGGCTGCGATCGCACTGAACCCCCAAAACACCAGAACAATAGTAGCACAAAAACACTTGAAAACAAACCGAAACACACCCGAGGCCCTCGGGACCCTGTCCAATCACACGACTCAGTCCCATAACCTTACACGGACTTAGTCGAGCCTTGAAATCACCTCAAACAATACCGAAATCACGAATCGCAGACCGATTCAAGCTTAATGAACTTAGAACTTTCAAACTTCCACATTCGATGTCGAAACCTATCAAATCTCGTCCGATTGACCTCAAATTTTGCACACCAGTCGTATTTGACATTACGGACCTGCTCCAACTTCCGGAATCGCATTCCGACCTCGATATCAAAACTTTCACTTCCGGTCGGAATTTCAAAAACCTTCAATTTTCTATCTTTAGCCAAATGACTTCAAAATGACCTCCGGACATCCAAATTCACTTCCGATCGCACTCACAACTCCAGAATCACCATACAAAGCTATTTCCAGACTCGGAATCCCAAGCGGACATCAACATCACTGAAATGTGCTTCAAGACAAACTTAGGAAATTCCTTCAAAAATGCTGACTTCCACAGTATACGCCGAAACGCTCCCGGGTTATCCAAAAACCGATCCAGACATACGCCCAAGTCCGAAATCATCATACGAACCTGCTAGAACCTTCAAATCCTGATTCGGAGGTTGTTTACTCAAAATTCCAATCTTAGTTGATTCTTCCAACTTAAGGCTTCTGAAATGAGAATTTTCTTTCCAAATCAACTCTAAACTTTCCGAAATTCAATTCCGACCACACCTACAAGTTATAATACCTGAAATGGAGTTGCTCATGACTTCAAACCGCTGAACGATGCGCTAGAGCTCAAAACGACCGGTCAGGTCGTTACATTATCCCCCACTTAAACCGATGTTCGTCCTCGAACGTGCTAAGAACTGCTCTGAAGCTATCTGAAATCACTGTTTAACACCTCAAGCACCAGCTCGTGCTACCGCAACCCAGTTGAGTACATTAGCTTGATCAAATATGAAGATTTCTTATTTTATCCATATAATAAGCTCAAAACCTAGTTCCAACACTTGAAATATTCTGCAAGGCCTACTTCCAACATATAAACACCGTATCAACCACCACACAATATACCAGAACATGACTGCATACCTTTGCTGAATTAGCACCATGTACCGCAAAATTCATTATCTAACCACAATGACGTTTCCCTGAACCTTAATAGCCAAAATTCCACGAATCTGATGCTCCCAGTGCACCTCATGACATATACATGCATCCTGCTATAATGCTGACAATACCACCACAATGGAGGAGATGTGTAGAAATTCATACCCAACTGCAGAGTTGACAAATCATTGAATATCTCATCTTGACTAGAATCATCACCTCATTACGAACCTGAATAATGGTATTTGTTCTTTAATATACACTTTACATAACCTTATCGCACTGATCCCTAATCCGAAAATCTCGTCTCACCCAGTATGAACTGCTCAAACGACAAATCACTCCAAACATGACCAATAGCCTCACATGATGCCACATCGTGCCAATAGGCCATAATTCGAACATGATAATAAGAAATGACTCAGGAAGGGACTATTCAACTCACGCAACTAATATGAACTTTTCTTAGAAAGTAGGAAGTAGAACATAAGAAAGAATAAATATAGGAACCTTACTCATCATCACACTGTTGCGGCGTGCAACCCGATCCAAATAACATACCCGTGGCGACGTGCCACCCGATCCACACATAAAATTTACATAAGAAGATATATATACGGAGCTGATTTGCTCACTATTACAAATTACTGAATACCGATGACAAGCACGCTAAGTGCATAATACCATCCTAGGGAGACTGATAAAGTCGTAGGCTACAAAACTCAAGCACAACTGAGGTGCAGCTATCCTGCTCACATAACATCCCCCCTACACGGGAATTCAACACATAGGAATTATCAAGCTGTTTCACAAATCACACGGCACAATCATAATATCGCATGAATTTGACGAAGACGGAGCAACATCTGTTGTTCTAATACCTTTCCATGAAAAAGTTCTCTACTAAAATGAACATGTATGGCTCATACGGAGCCCATAATCATATTTAAATCCATCCACAAGCATCGAGTCTACAATGCTCGCACCAAACTAGGCTAATAGCCTCACCTGGGTCCATATTAACCCATTTTCTCTCATAATACGCGAGAACAACCATCATAGCTGGGACAAACACCCCACAATCCATAACATATGAGCTGAACGCCTTCCAAGCATAAATTCTCAATTAAGCAATATTGCACTTCCTTATACTCAGTCCAAATCTTCAATCCATTAAGTGACTACATATCACACTTATACAATCTTCCCGTGGTCACGCTCCCACGGCCTTCCACACAAGGTAGCAAGTCTGCACATCCACCACTGGCCATACTACGCTGTAAGACAAATCAAGAACCCATAGCCAAGGTACAAAGCCTTTTCCACCGAATATCAATCTCAGGTGACACTGAAGATAACACCAGCTTACTCTGAACTTTCAAATCACTTTTTCTTTCTCTTCCGAGATCATGATATCCTTATTAACACTGAACCACAATCTCGATTCTTACTCCCAGTTACATACCGATTTCCGCACCTAACATGCCAATCTGAGGTAGCGCAAGAATTCTATCATAACTTCTGAACCACCAATTGGGTGAACACTTCATCATATAGAAACCTTTTACTTACTCAATTCAAGAGTAACATCTTAACACATGAGTGAATCCCCATAATCATCCACCATGCAAATCCTTAAGTAGTAGTCTATACCACCATAACCCTTCCGGGATCCGCCAACACCTGGCAGGCCATAGCACTCAAATGCTCCCACATGGAATCCATTACGACGGCTGACAAGCCCCGCACACACCGGCACAAACCACATGCATAACTTAATCACACTGAAGGAACTGATCACTGTCATAAATGTGCCATTTCAACCATGGCTACTCAATTGATTTTCTTTTAATCATCTCCAATTGCCTTAGGAATAATAGCAACTTCCTTCAACCTACAACAAACTCAACCCTCACTCATCCCGAGTGACCTTGATTCACGAGACAATGCTACCTAAATCCCGCAACCCATCTCATACCCTCCTGGAAACCTTTCTACAATCCGGAGTTTATTTCTCTCACTCCTCTAATACTATCTTGCATGCTGAAACATATCATAGAACATTCCAACCATCTTCCTTTTTCTCATAAATTACTCTGCAAAAGCTTGATTCTCGCTCATACTACTGCCTGAAACCCTTAAACGCCGCATTCTTAACTTTTGAACTCACTAGGGCCGCTATTGAGAGTCACCCACTCTGACTGGCCCTGAATACAATCAACTCCAAGGCTCTTCTAGCACATGAACACCCTTTTCCTTCAAGCACGTGACTGAGTCACTACCCTGACAACTCACCTATGCCTTAAGCAAAAAATTTGAATCTTCCAAAGCCTAACACTGGCCCGACAGGGCCAACTTTTGCACCCATTCATCAAATCCCACGCACAATCACCATTTTACTCCTTTCCCGTAGCTTTAATAACTTGCCAACACGCCGACAATCCGCAACCCTATGATAACACAATCCTGCGACTTAACTGCAGATTGTGGGACTCCCCCACTTAGACCGAAGCTACTCCTTGCACCACTATAGAGCCTGTCGAGATCCTTTCTCCTTCGATAGCACGATCTTGCTCAACCAATCCGTCCAATTATTCCAAATTCTCTTGATAGTACTCCCTAATTACTCAAATTCTCTAGCATCGTTCATACATTCTGCCTCCTACCGAATATCCACTAGAACCCCTCACAGAGACCTGCCAACCATGCCATTAATAACCTATTCACAGGAGATAACCCACCTATGGAAAGCACCTGCGAACACCTTCCAACAACGCTGAAATGCCTGCTCTCTGCGACTTCAATACCTCATCTTACGCCCTGCTACATTTACCAACTTTACTAGTCCGTCCTCTCCTCATGGACATCCATTACATGAGCGACAATATCTTCAAATTCCAAGCTATGCTGTCGCTCTCCCACTTTGCGACTACTCCACTTCCGCTCCTTACACCTGGCCTCCTAGAAATGTAACCACCGCCTAGCCTCACCTCAGGATCATTCTCTGTAGCTCTCAAACCAGCAGATCACCACGACTTCAGGCTCTCCAAAGATCATCTTTCTCTAGCTGCCTTCATTATCAACACTTATCCGGTACTGAACCACCGCACCTCACGGTCTCTGCCAACCGCATTCTTCAATACTCTGACCCCACGCAACCGAAGAAACCATAGCACCGACAAACTTAACACATTCCATTCGATCAATGACGGCGGCTTCACGTCACAGGTGCATATCCTACCTCACTTGAAGAAACCAAGTCTTACTACTTTATCAACCCCAACCGCACCATTCATAACACAAATGTCTTTCCTTTGCCGGAACTAAAATACCGAAATCTCGAAATCACACTCTGAGAAGACCTCCCTTCAAACCATTCATCACTCCGAACATACGGGCAAGCATTCTATCATCATATCGACATCGCGCGATAACCAATCGCAAGCATCATCACTACCTGAGCATAGCCTTAAGGCTCTCAGAAACACATCTACTGAGCTGAAACAACATATTATTCTTTTGCAGGGCCATAACAACAGCCCCAACTAATTACACATGGAAACATCTAGATTACATCTGTAGCACCATTCGATTTCCTCAAATTCTTGATTCATAGCAAGCGCTTCGCGATGCGTAAGATTTAGTAAGAATAAACTTAGGCATAAAACTTAAAGGAATAAAATCGCACGATGAGGAATCAAGAAGGGAAGTACTCCTAACAGGCCTATAGCCTCTCGAAGATAAGTACAGACGTCTCCATACCGATCTGCAAGACTCTACTAGACTTGCTCATGACTCGTGAGACCTACGGGAACCTAGAGCTCTGATACCATATTGTCACGACCAAAAATCCCTAAGGTCGTGATGACGCCGGAAATCATTGTCAGGCAAGCCAATATTTATTTATTTGAAATAAATTTCCGGTTTTAACATTTATGAAAAACATTTCCTTTCACTTTATTACATATTAACCAAATAAAATTTTGTTAAGTAAAACAATGGTTTGAATACTACACTTTAGCAAA
Source organism: Nicotiana knightiana (assembly GCA_005239525.1). NCBI lineage: Eukaryota > Viridiplantae > Streptophyta > Magnoliopsida > Solanales > Solanaceae > Nicotiana > Nicotiana knightiana. The sequence continues at coordinate 37,992 of ML414036.1, read as the reverse complement.
TATATCCCAACACATCCCAGAACCCGGTGTCACAAGTACATGAGCAATTTTTAAGAATTTATACAATCATCACAAAGCCTGTCCGAAATACAAATTGGACATGGAAGTTTAATTATGAAAGNTGACACTAAGCATGAATATCATAGGCAATTTATTAAAATCAGGAATAATTACTATCAACTCTTTCCACATTTAACACTTTAATTCTTCGTCATATTAATAACAATTAATCATCATGGGTGATTTAATCAACGGGAAGGAACAACTTCTTCAGAAAATCTTTAATAACTTCAAATCTCTGTCATTCAGTTGACAACTTAAAATTCCAGGCCAGTAATTAGGCACAAATCATAGCAACTACGCAGTAAATATCATGCGCAAGCAATGTCGAGGGTCGAACGGCGCGGACCAACAATAATAAATTTTGCACTGTCGAGAGTCGAACGGCTCGAACTATAGATGCATCTATCTTCCCCGCTTGTGAATCGATCATGCGATGTGGTTATACATACAAATAAAAAGGCTAGCCTGCTCGCGAATCATACCTGCGACTCAGGTGCTCATATGTACCCATATCTATATTATAAATCCGTATTTTATGAAGAAAGCAGTTTTCTCAGGAAAGTGGTAAAATTCTTCTTAAAGGAACATGAGCTATAATTTTTAAATCTTTATTTTGAAACTTATTTGCCAAGTTTAATGATATTCCATAATATAACCCTACCAGGTATACGATTATCCACAGAGGAATCAATTCTCTTTATAGATGATTAAGAAAATGAACTCTAGTCTTCTTCAGATATTTAATTACGATTTCGATTATATTAGCAGTTTAATATTACAGGCAGGATCGCAGCTACAACACATAAGGTTTGCCAGTGGGTCCTAGACTACCCGGACATGGCATAATAGTAGCTACGCACGGACTCTCATCACCTCGTACGTACGTAGCCCCCGAAGATAATATCACATACTTAATTATTTCACCTAGAGGGACAATTCCCTCTCACAAAGTTAGAAAGGAGACTTACCTCGCTCCGAAATTCCATAACCGGCTTCCAAGCCATTCCGACGACTCCAACGGACACACAATGCCCCAAGCCTATCCAAACAATGACAAACCAATGAAAATATACTCTAATATTTGCAAAAATTCCAAATTATATAATTCCCAACCCCGCTTAGTGAAATGACCAAAATGCCCTCGGGCCCACGTGCCCGGAATCCGAAATTTCTCGAAGATATACTCTACCCATAGCTTTACTAGTTCAAATATACAATTTACTCTACATTCCATGCTCAAATTCGTGGCTAAAAATCCAAATTACCATTTCTAGGTTTTCTTCAATATTTCCAAATTTTTCCACAATTTTTCATGTATAATTCCATGCATATACTTGTATTTAACTTTAAAAAAATGAAGAAATTATGTACCTTGACATTGCATGAAGAAATCCTCTCTTGAAACCCCTGAAAATTGCCTCACACTAAAAGAAAATGGGAGAAATGAGCCAAGAATCCCGTTTAAAATGATACACTGCCCAGGCATCCTTCTGTGCGATCGCACAACATCACTCGCGATCGCACGAGCAAAATCCCAGAAGCCTCCCAGAACACCCTGTGCAATCGCACAGTCATTGCTGCGATCGCACAAGCCAAAACCTGAAGCCTCATATTTTTCCTCTGTGCGATCGCACAACAGCTGCGATCGCATAGACCAGTGCAGCAGCCCCAAGAATCCTCCTCTGTGCGATTGCATACATCCAAGTGTGATCGCACAAGGCAAATTACCAGCCCCTCAAATTCCTTCTCCGTGATCGCACCACTAGGGTTGCGATCGTACTGAACCCCCCAAAATACTAGAAAAACAGCAGCACAAAAACACTTGAAAACAACCCGGAACCACCACGAAACACACCCGAGGCCCTCGGGACCCCGTCCAATCACACGACTCAGTCCCATAACCTCAAACGGACTTAGTCGAGCCTTTAAATCACCTCAAACAACATCAAAATCATGAATCGCAGCCCGATTCAAGCTTAATGAACTTAGAACTTTCAAACTTCCACATTCGATGCCGAAAACTATCAAATCTCGTCCGATTAACCTCAAATTTTGCGTACAAGTAATATTTAACATTATGGACCTTCTCCAACTTCCGAAATTGCATTCGTACCTCGATATAAAAACTTCCACTTCCGGTCGGATTTCTCAAAAACCTGCAAATTTCTATCTTTAGCCAAATGACTTCAAAATGACCTCCGGACATCCGAATTCACTTCCGATCGCGCTCCCAACTCCAGAATCACCATACGAAGCTATTCCCAGACTTGGGATCCCAAACGGACATCAACATCACTGAAATGCGCTTTAAGCCAAACTTAGAAAATTCCTTCAAAAATGCTGACTTCCACATATACACTGAAATGCTCCCGGGTTATCCAAAAACTGATCCAGACATACGCCCAAGTCCGAAATCATCATACGAACCTACTGTAACCTTCAAATCCTGATTCGGAGGTCGTTTACTCAAAATTCCAATCTTATTTGATTCTTCCAACTTAAGGCTTCTGAAATGAGAATTTTCTTTCCAAATCAACTCTAAACTATCCGAAATTCAATTCCGACCACACCTACAAGTTATAATACCTGAAATGGAGCTGCTCATGACTTCAAACTGTTGAACGATGCGCTAGAGCTTAAAATGATCAGTCGGGTCATTACAGAACTGTTCGGAAAATCTTCACTTCCTTGATTTCTTATCGTGAAAAATTTTTGACTTCGGATTCAAACTTTTTGTCTTTCAACTCTCTCACAGATGGTGAGGACACATACAACTCTATTAGATGGCTAGAAACTCGTGCACCCTACTAGAGCCTGAATAGGCCAGGGTAGAGGACGAGGAAGTCGACGTGGTGCACCCAGATCACCCGTGCGAGCTGCTACAGAGGAGCCACTAGTAGCTCCAGTTAGAGAGCAGACACCTGAGACGCCTGTTACTCACCAGCCCTCCAGGAGACTCTCACCTAGTTTTTAAGCATGTTCAGCACTTTGGCTCAGGAAGGGCTAATATCACTTACTCCTGCCACATCTCAAGCGGGGGAAGAGCATAGAATCCCGTCGGCCGTACCCCCGAGCATAGGGTCCATGTTGAGAAGGTTCTAGAGGTCATACCAATATTGTCGGTAGCCCCCGTTCAGCTCGAGGTTAGGGCAGCAGTTTCTAAGGAGGAGGAGCTCAGGCTCGAGAGGTACAAGAAGTACCACCCTCCTACTTTCAGTGTCTTGGCGTCGGAGAATGCCCAGGGTTTTCTTGAGGAGTTCCACCATATCCTCCATACTATGGGTGTTACGATTCTAGTGGGGTTTCTTTCACTATGTTCCAGCTTATAGGAGTGGCCTATCAGTGGTGACAAGCATATGATTTGGATAGTCCGGCCGAGGCAGCTTCACTCACTTGGATTCGGTTCTCAGATATATTCTTGATGGAGTATGTTCCCCAAAGTATCATAGATGTATGTCGTGCATAATTTGAGCAGTTGCGCCAGGGTTTGATGACCGTGTCGGAGTATGCGGTCTGGTTTAATGATTTGTCTAGGCATGCACCCTCCTTGGTTGCTACTGTTCGAGAGCAGGTCTATTGAGGGGCTCAACCCCAGTATCAAATTTAGCATGGCTTGAGAGTTGGAGATGGACATCGCATACCTGTGGGTAGTGGGGATTGCTAAGAGATTGGAGGGTATGCCGACTCGGGATAGAGAGAAGAGGGCAAAAAGTCTCGAGAGTCTGGAACATATAGTGGTACACGTTCTCGAGTTGCAGCTCGTCATGGTAGGGGCTATGTGAGTCGCCCTTTTCATTCATCACTTCCAGCTTCCAGTGGTATTTCGGCCACTCCTATGCCCAAGCTCCCTATTATGCACTGTCATTGTCTAGTGCACCTTCTGCACGGGGTGCTTTCAACAATTAGTCTAGCCGATCAGGACCTAGCCATCCACAGCAGCCACGTTCTCCGAGAGCTTTTTTAAGTGTGGTGACACTTGTCATGTGGTGAGGGATTTCCCCAGACTCAGGAGGGGTGCACCTCCACAGATTACTTAGGCTCTGAGTATTCCACCGGGTCCTCAGGCTTCTCAGTCCATGGTCGCCACACCAGTTTCCACCTCACCTGCACAACCAGCTAGAGGTGGAGTTCAAGCAGATAGAGTTCGCCCTAGAGGGGGAGGCGAGGCCAGATACTATGCTCTTCCTGCTGGGATGGAGGCAGTTGCATCCGACTCTGTTATCACATGTATTGTTCTGGTCTGTCATAAAGATGCATCAGTCTTATTTGATCCAGGCTCCACTTATTCCTATGTGTCATCCTATTTTGCTCTATATTTGGGTGTATCTCATGATTCTTTGAGCTCTCCTGTCTATGTGTTTATGCCCGTGGGAGATCCTATAATTCTTAGTGGTTTTGAGACCAGAGCTGATTTATTGTTGCTCAGTATGGTGGATTTCGATGTTATCTTAGGCATAGACTGGTTGTCTCCCTATTATGTTATTCTTGATTGTCACGCCAAGACGGTGACGTTGGATATGTTAGGTCTACCGTGGCTAGAGTGGAGAGGTGCTTTAGATTATGTTCCTAACAGGGCTGTCTCATTTGTAAAGGCTCGGCAGATGGTTGAGAAGGGGTGTGATGCGTATCTGGCATGTGTGGGGGATGTTAGTGCTGATACTCTTACCGTCGAGTTAGTTCTGGTAGTGAGGGATTATCCAGACGTATTTCTGGTGGATCTTCCGGGTGTGTCGCTCGGTAGGGATATGAATTTGGTATTGATTTGTTACAGGGCACTCAGCCTATTACTATTCCACCCTATCATATGGCCCTAGCAAAGGTGAAAACGTTAAAGGAACATTTGCAAGAGTTGCTCGATAAGGGCTTCATTCGACCCAGCGTGTCGCTTTGGGGTGCTCAAGACTTATTTATAAAGAAGAATGATGGTTCTATGCGAATGTGTATTAATTATCGCCAGTTGAACAAGGTTTCAGTGAAGAACAAGTATCCATTGCCACGTCTTGATGACTTATTTGATCAACTTCAGGGTGCCAGAGTGTTCTCTAAGATTGACTTACGCTCAGGCTATCATCAGTTGAAGATTCGGGAGCCAGATATCCCAAAAAATGCTTTTAGGACTCGGTATGGTCATTACGAGTTCCTTGTGATGTCTTTTGGGCTGACCAACACCCCAACAACATTCATGCACTTGATGAATAGTGTATTTTATCCCTATCTTGACTCGTTCGTCATTGTGTTTATTGATGACATTCTGGTGCACTCCTGGAGTCGGGAGGATCATGAGCAGCACCTAAGAATTTTGCTTCAAACCTTGAGAGAAAAGAAGTTATATGCAAAATTTTCGAAGTGTGAATTCTGGCTACATTCAGTGGAATTTTTGGGTCATGAAGTATCGAGTGAGGGGATCAAGGTAGATTCGAAGAAGATTAAAGCAGTGCAGAGTTGGCCCAGACCGTCCTCAGCTACAGAGATTCGTAGTGTTCTTGTCTTGGCGGGGTATTACCATCGATTTGTAGAGGGTTCTCGTCTATTGCAGCACATATGACTAGGCTGACCCAAAATGGTTCTCTATTCAGGTACACCGAGGAGTGTGAGAAGAGCATCCAAAATCTCAAGACTTTTTTAACCACATACCTAGTGTTGGTTTTGCCTACTGGTTCGGGGTCCTATATGGTGTGTTGTGATGCGTCGCACATTAGTCTCGGCACGGTGTTAATGCAGGACGGTAGGGTAATTGCCTACGTATCTAGACAGCTGAAGGTGCATGAGAAGAACTATCATGTCCATGACCTCGAATTAGCAGCTATTGTTCATGACTTGAGGATCTGGCGGCACTATTTGTATGGTGTCCCATGTGAGATCTACACCGATCACCGGAGTCTACAACATCTATTCAAATAGAAGGATCTTAACTTGCATCTGCGGAGGTGGTTGCAATTGCTTAAGGACTATGATATCACCATTCTATATCATCCCGGGAAGGCTAATGTTATGGTTTATATCTTGAGTCGCAAGACGGAGAGTTTGGGCAGCTTAGCATATCTGTCAGTAGTAGAGAGGCCTTTACCCTTGGATGTTCAAGCCTTGGCCAAATATTTTGTTAAATTGGATGTTTCCAAGCCGAGTTTAGTTTTGGCTTGTGCGATTTCTCAGTCTTCTCTTTATGATTGTATTAGAGGACGTCAGTATGAAGACCCCCATCTGCTTGTGCTTAAGGACACGGTTCAGCACGGTGATGCCAAAGAAGTCATATTGGAGATGACAGTGTATTACGAATGTAGGGTAGGTATGTGTTCCTAATGTAGATGGTTTGCTTGAGTTGATTCTCCAGAAGGCTCACAGTTCGCGGTATTCCATTCACCCAGGTGCTGTGAAGATGTATCAGGACCTGAGGCAGCATTATTATGGAGGAGAATGAAAAAGGATATAGTGAAATATGTAGCTAGGTGCCTAAATTGTCAACAGGTGAAGTATCAGCATCAGTGACTAGGTGAATTGCTTCAGAAGCTAGAGATTCTGAAGTGGAAATGGGAGCGAATCACTATGGATGTCGTTATTGAGATCCCATACACTCAGAGAAAGTTTGATGCAGTTTGGGTGATTGTGGATAGATTGATCAAGTCAGCTCATTTCATTCTTGTGGTTACTACTTACTCTTCGGAGCAACTGGCTCAAGTTTACATTCGCAAGATGTCAGGCTTCATGCTATGCTGGTATCTATCATCTCTGACCAGGGTATGCAGTTTACATTGTGGTTTTGGGGATCTATACAGCATGAGTTGGGTACTCGGGTGGAGTTGATTACATCATTTCACCCTTAGACGGACAGACAGTCCGAGCACACTATTCAGATATTGTTGGATATGCTTGGTGCGTGTGTGATGGATTTTGGGGGTTCTTGGGATCAGTTCTTGCCACTTGCGGAGTTTTCTTACAACAACAGTTATCAGTCGAGCATTCAGATGGCCCCATATGAGGTTTTGTATGGTAGGTGGTACCGGTCCCCGGTGAGTTGGTTCAAGCCGGGTGAGGCTAGACTATTAGGTACAGACTTGGTTCAGGATGCTTTGGAAAAGGTTAAATTGATTCAGGATCGACTTCGTACAACCTAGTCCAAACAGAAGAGCTATGCGGATCAGAAGGTTTGCAATATTACATTCATGGTTTGGGAGCGGGTCTTGCTCCGGTTATTGCCCATGAAGGGTGTTATGAGATTCGGGAGGAAGGGCAAGTTGAGAGGGTTGGAGAGGTTTCTTGTAGACTTGCACTACTACCTAGTCTCTCTGCATTTCATCCAGTGTTCCATGTTTCCATGCTCCGGAAGTATCACGGCGATCTGTCTCATGTGTTAGACTTCAATTCAGTCCAGTTGGACAAGGATCTATCTTATGTTTAGGAGCCGGTGGCTGTTTTGCACAGGCAGGTTCGAAAGTTGAGATCGAAGAACATCGCTTCAGTGAAGGTTCAGTAGAGGGGTCAGCCAGTTGGGGAGGCGAATTGGGAGACCGAGCACGATATGTGTAGCCGTTATCCTCATCTTTTCACCACTTCAGGTATGTATATATACTCGTTTGAGGATGAACGTTTATTTTAAGAGGGGAAAGATGTAACGACCCGGCCGATCATTTTGAGAGTGCTAGCCTTGATCCCCTATTTATTGCTCCCTTTATATCATTTTGTGGTAACTTGACTTGTCGGGGTGCTTGGTGTCGGGTTCAGGAGAGTTTCGGGGTGGAATGGGGCACATAGTCCCTAAATTGAAATTTAAAGTCATAGGAGTCGACTGTAGTTCGAATTGTGTCAAGACGACTCCTAAATGGATTTTTGAAGGTTTCAATATCTTCGTATGGTGATTTTGTTCTTAGGAGAAAGTCCGGATATTTATTTGGAGGTTCGTAGGTCATTTCGGTGTTAATTGGAGAAATTTGAAAAATTAGAAGATTTTGGAAGGTTTGACCGGGAGTGGACCTTTTGATATCTGGGTCGAATTCCGATTCTGAAAGTTGGAGTAAGTCCATAAAGTCAATTATGACTTGTGTGCAAAATTTTAGGTCAATCGGACTTTATTTGAAAGGTTTCAGCATCGGATGTGGAAGTTAGAAGTTCAAAAGTTCATTAGGCTTGAATCAATGCGAAATTTGTATTTTTGATGTTGTTTGATGTGAATTGAAGCACCGACTAAGTTATTATCATGTTCTAGGACTTGTTGGTATAATTGATGGAGGTCCCGGGGCCTCGGGGGCGATTCGGATCGATATCAGATCATTTTTAGACTTATGCAATTTGCTTAAGCTCCCAGCTTCTGGTGTCATCGCACCTACGGTGGGATTGGTGTCACGCCCCTTTTTTCTCTCGAAATCGGGTTTCGACATTTCTGAGACAACTCCCTTCCTTTTGGGATGGGATATAGGACTTGAAGAGTCGCCACCTAACGGATTAAGGTGTGTTAGGGCACCTAGCGTAATTAACTCAAGAAACTAATATGCATAACCAGAGATCGGGTAAGGGCTCAAAATTACCTTGATGGGAAGGTGTTAGGCTCGAGGTCCACAACGGCGGGTCCCGACGAACTTTATAAAGCGAATTAGTCTTTAAAGGAAAATAAAGCAACTTAGACAACTATTATTTTAAAACAGGAATTAAAGGGGTCCTAAGTTTTTTAGCCTATAGGATCATTTCCATGCAATACTTGGTAACTTTCCCAGGTTGGGGTGCTACACATAGTATTAGCGCATAGGTCATCATCTTCTTTACTACCCAATTACTATCTTTTAGTTGTTACTTAAGCGTTCTAGTAGCCTCCACTCGTGCCTTATGCGTGCACAACCCGTCCCTTACCTATGGTCCTGGAGGTGTTTAGGACCTCTATTTAAGGTGGTTCTAGACTGACCTAGGTTGCTTAAAATGAGAAAAATCTAGGAGACAAACAAAATTTAAATAGGACTATCACAGAAAAACAACTAAAGGCCCATGTTAACCTCCACAAATAGTCAACAAATGCACACAGTTCAATCAGCAAATTTCATTAATTTAGGATCCTATAGGCAGCATATCTAGATGAGCAGAAACAGAATGTAGAGAAGCAGTTTGTTTAAGGCGAACATCGGGACCTATCAATTTGCCTACTGATTTGATTAAGTTCTGAATCTGGGCAAATTTCAAGCAGCAAGAGATCATAATTTTAGGCCTAGAATTCTTAATAAACCTACAGGTTTGCCTAAGTGATAACCAGAACAGAATCCTATAGGCATGGTATCTAAGTTGAAACTGATTTTTTATTTCCTATAGGCATGATTTCTAAGTGTTGAAACTGATTACAAGCATGATTTCTAAACCTACAACTGATTTACCTTATAGGCATGATATCTATTAGTTTAAATCCTATAGACATGATTTCTAGGTTTCGACACTTATTCCTTTTATTCCTGTAGGCATGGTATCTAAGTTGAAACTGATTTTTTATTTCCTATAGGCATGATTTCTAAGTGTTGAAACTGATTACAAGCATGATTTCTAAACCTACAACTGATTTACCTTATAGGCATGATATCTATTAGTTTAAATCCTATAGACATGATTTCTAGGTTTCGACACTTATTCCTTTTATTCCTGTAGGCATGGTATCTAAGTTGAAACTGATTTTTTATTTCCTATAGGCATGATTTCTAAGTGTTGAAACTGATTACAAGCATGATTTCTAAACCTACAACTGATTTACCTTATAGGCATGATATCTATTAGTTTAAATCCTATAGACATGATTTCTAGGTTTCGACACTTATTCCTTTTATTCCTGTAGGCATGGTATCTAAGTTGAAACTGATTTTTTATTTCCTATAGGCATGATTTCTAAGTGTTGAAACTGATTACAAGCATGATTTCTAAACCTACAACTGATTTACCTTATAGGCATGATATCTATTAGTTTAAATCCTATAGACATGATTTCTAGGTTTCGACACTTATTCCTTTTATTCCTGTAGGCATGGTATCTAAGTTGAAACTGATTTTTTATTTCCTATAGGCATGATTTCTAAGTGTTGAAACTGATTACAAGCATGATTTCTAAACCTACAACTGATTTACCTTATAGGCATGATATCTATTAGTTTAAATCCTATAGACATGATTTCTAGGTTTCGACACTTATTCCTTTTATTCCTGTAGGCATGGTATCTAAGTTGAAACTGATTTTTTATTTCCTATAGGCATGATTTCTAAGTGTTGAAACTGATTACAAGCATGATTTCTAAACCTACAACTGATTTACCTTATAGGCATGATATCTATTAGTTTAAATCCTATAGACATGATTTCTAGGTTTCGACACTTATTCCTTTTATTCCTGTAGGCATGGTATCTAAGTTGAAACTGATTTTTTATTTCCTATAGGCATGATTTCTAAGTGTTGAAACTGATTACAAGCATGATTTCTAAACCTACAACTGATTTACCTTATAGGCATGATATCTATTAGTTTAAATCCTATAGACATGATTTCTAGGTTTCGACACTTATTCCTTTTATTCCTGTAGGCATGGTATCTAAGTTGAAACTGATTTTTTATTTCCTATAGGCATGATTTCTAAGTGTTGAAACTGATTACAAGCATGATTTCTAAACCTACAACTGATTTACCTTATAGGCATGATATCTATTAGTTTAAATCCTATAGACATGATTTCTAGGTTTCGACACTTATTCCTTTTATTCCTGTAGGCATGGTATCTAAGTTGAAACTGATTTTTTATTTCCTATAGGCATGATATCTATTGATCACATTGGGCAGAATTTTTAAAGCAAATCGCCAGGAAAGTTTATTAGCTCAAACAAATAGAATCATATATACATGACCACTAATGCACATTGAGATTAAAAATATGTGTAGATCCTAAGAACATGGATTCTAATGCAGAATTACCAAAAAGACCTATAGATAGTGTCTCTAATATGCATGATCACAAATAGTCAAGAAAAACATCCTATAGGCAGAATTTCTAAATGATTAGTAACACTCACACCATCAACACAGTAACCCTATAGACAGGATTTCTACCCGAGTTTTGAACAAAGATATATAAAAAAACCCAACTTTTACTAATAACCCCATATCTGTTATTACAGAGATTATTACATTATTACAGCCCAATATAAATGAATTACATAATAGTATCCATTACACTATAGGGAGCCTTAGCAGGTCCAATATTAACCTGGAAACCAGGCCTTCAAGAAAAGAAAGTCTGAAGCATAATGGGATCCATCCATGGCACATAAAATTAGGTTTCTAATGTGTCAAAGTTCCCAAGGGCCTCAGGGACTCCGGGAAATTCTCACACCAGAACCATACTTAGAAAACAGTTCATAAGAGATTGGAAGACCAGTCTCAATGCGTCAGATTTTGGAGGAGTCTCAAGGACCCTAGGCAGTGCTCACATTGGGGGTGATAGGAACCAATATAACCAAGAGTAGCAATTGAACAGGATTAAGATATAAACATGCATAACAGAACAGGATAACAAGAATTAAGATATAGCAGTTGAGAAAGAAACAGACAAGAATCATGTATCAAACAGAAGCAGGTTGAGGTTGAAATAAAATAATCACATAACATATAGAATAGAAATATGTTAACAAAAGTTAACACATACCAGTTAGGAAGAAAGTAAACAGGAATGTAATGACAGTTTGGATCCAAAGAGTTTAGCCTTGGGTTCCATCCGGCTAAACAGTGCAGAAACCGGAGTAGCAGCACAAAGAGAGTTTTTTTTTTAGGAAAAACAGAGAGCTTTTTAAGTTATGAAGTGAAGAAAGTGTGAGAGTGTGTAAGTGTGAGTGTAAGTCTGTAAGCGTGAGCTTGTATGTTAAAATCAAAAATAGTGAAAGGTTTTTATAGCATATAGTAGAGTAAAACCAAATAAGTTAAGGTATGCAAATCAATCAATCAATCAATTAGGGTTAACAGGAGTCAATTAACAATAAGTATAACTTAAATTAAGGAGCATCTTTCATGGAATAAATCAGTAGACAAGATTGAGGCTAAATAAGGTAAGTAATAAATCCATATATCACTTATAGGTCGGTTCTAGTAATCAAAGCACAGAAATCAGGCTAGCAATAGAATTAAGGCAAGTAGTACCAATTAAAAATCGCACATAAGGAAAGAATAGGTAAAAATCTGTCAAGGAGATATCAGTCTCAAAAGGAAAGCACAATTTTTGAACCCTAATTAAGCAAGTAAATAAGTTAATCACTTTAATTGACAGAGCCACAGTAAACGGGCAAAACATTATAACCAACAGCCAAATAATGAAAAACCCTAAGGTGTAAAGACATAGAGATGAAACTCAAGTAAAAAAAAATCAGTCAAACAGTAAAGAAGAAAACCAGAGTTAAACATTTAAACATTTTAAACATTTTTGCAGAAACCTCTTGAAAAATCGAAACCCTAGCTTTTAAGGAAAAAATGAAATCGGTTGACAACAGTAGTAAAAACGAAAAAAAAGCTTGAAGGAAAAATACCAAACAAACTAAACACTTCAGATCTAAAGAGATCTTAACTGATTTAGCCAGAAATAGTTAGGTTTATACAAACAAAAAAATAAACAGAGGTTGAAAATCTAGTTTGAACCAGAGATTTGAAGCCATAAAAACACAAAAATAATAGTACTCACAGACATGGGGGTGAATACAGGGAGATTAATCGAGAACATGAGATATTTGAACCAAATATAACTCGATCTTCTTGATATTATCCTCAAGTAACATGAAAATCGAACACTAGTAGCGAGATGAGGTCGGGTAAGGCTTGAAATCGAAGAAGGAAACCATGAATCGAGGGGAATAACGGTGACGGCGAGCTAAGGTTAGAAGGGGATCAGAGAGAATAGAGGAGGGAAGGGGTTTCAAGGGCGGCGGTTTCCTGGAAAAAGGGTAGGGTTTAGGTCGTTTGGTGTATTAAAAAAGGAAAATGAATCCTGGACCGTTGATCTTCCGAGATCAACGGCCAGGATTGATTTAGGCTGGGCGGGTTATGGGTTATTGGATCAGGGTATTGGGTTAATAATTGGGTTGGGTAATTGGGTTAGGCATTTTAGGTGTTGGGCTGAGTAATTGGGTCCTAAAAATTAATTGAAAGGGGCTATATTTTAAATACCCATTTAGTTTGATAAAATAATTTATAAAAATAGTTAATAAATGATGAAAAATCTATTTGTGTATGAAAATGATTTAAAATAATTACGTAATATTATAAAAATATAAAAAGTCATTTTCGTGTAAAAATAAAGTAATTATGCACGTATGGGCTATTATTGCAATGTTATTGCAATTATAACCTAAAGATGTAAGTATAATTATGCATAAAATGATTAAAGCTTAATATAAATGATAAAAATTAAGTAATAAAATTATTAAAAAATCATTTGTGATTCAATTAGTAATTATTTAGATAATAAATGCTGGAATAAATTGATTAAAATCCTTTAAAATTACGAAAAAACATGGAAAAATATAGGTTGATGCTCATGCACTATTTGGAAAGTATATATATATTTTAAAATATATATACGAAAAAATTGGGTACCAACAGCTGCCCCTCTTTACCCGGGAAGGATGAAAGAGTTGTCGGGTAAAGATATGATGGTCAATTTTGACCGAATAAAGCAATTTGAGAGATATAGGCCGCACTCTGGTCCTCGAGCTACCTACATAACCCTGGTTTTATAGGAATCAGGTCGTGTGTAATTCTGGATCCACCGTAGGAATGAACCGATGGGGTTGTCACAAGGACGGACACAAGGCTTCGAATAGGTGAAATGGTTATAGTGAGCGGTCAGGTTTGAAATAATTTGAAGGAACTGGAGCGGGATTGCTCCTGTTGGGATAAAAATTACTCACTGGCTTACCTGCAAATCAAAAGATGTACTGCAAGCATATACGTATAAATTTGCGTAGATTTAGACATGATGCAAATTCCCTTCAGACCATGAAAATTGTCTTTGGACGACTGAGGATGACGTCCTTAGACCGTGATGTCCCGGGCCATGAATTGTGCGGTAAGGGATTCGCGGGCCATGAAATGATGTTCTCGAGCCATGAAAATGGTGCCTCTGAACCATGACACCTTTGAATAATGATGTGCAAGTTTGAGAGATCCTCAGGCCATGGCATGATGTCTTCCGGCTATGAGGATGGTGCCTTCAGCCTATGATGCCTTCGGACAAGTTGGCTATATTTCAGCCCATGAGGTGCAGAGGCATGATGCTAGAGGCAACAAGACAGATCTTAGTCTTGTACGAAGTTAAGGGCAGAGCTTAGCCTGATACGAGAGAGCAATGCAAGAGAGACAGTGCTTAGTCCATGCAAAGAGAAGGCAGTGCTTAGCCTTATGCAAATAGGGAGGCAGGTCTTAGACTCATGCAAATGATTGAGACAGGGCTTAGTATCATGCAAAGTGAAAGCGGTCCTTAGCCTTATGCAAATAGGGAGGCAGGGCTTAGCCTCATGCAAATGATTGAGACAGGGCTTAGTCTCATGTAAAGAGAAGGCAGTGCTAAGCCTTATGCAAAGAGGGAGGCAGGGCTTAGCCTCATACAAATGATTGAGACAAGGATTAGTCTCATGCAAAGAGAAGGCAGTGCTTAGCCTTATGCAAGTAGAGAGGAAGGGCTTAGCCTCGAGCAATATTAAGACAAGGCTTAGTCTCATGCAAAGAGTAGGCAGTGCTTAGCCTTATGCAAATAGGGAGGTAGGGCTTAGCCTCATGTAGATGTTGAGACAGAGTTTAGTCTCATGCAAAGTTTGGTATAATGCTTAGTCCCGTGCAAAGAGAAGAGTAAAAGTGCAGCATTCTTAGCTGACAATGTGTTTTATGCATAGCGATTGCATCGTTGCGACGGTGTTTGTCATGGTGATATAGTCCTGCATCCAAAGAAAAATTTGTGAGTTTTGCGGGGGAGGTTGGTTCGTTCCTTTGCTTGTCTGATTTGCTCCGCTCTGTCTGAAGATCCCGTTCAAACTATTAGGGTAGCGTTTTCTAAACCAAAGTTTCTTTTCCAAGAGCATGTGTGCATAATTTTCAAAATACACAGTAGTATATGGTTTAGAAATTAGTTAGATGAACTAGTAACTGTGACATAATCAGAGACATTGTGACTTCTTCTGTCCCAGTTAACTAGATGACTTTTCTGACTGCTCCGTACGCTAGGGTTGGCTGAACTTGCTTCAGAATTTTGAGGGTCCTCCTCAAAATTCTGTCCTAGTTTCTGATTGTGGGCAAAAATAGAAACTTTATTGAATTGTGACCGAACCCACAGGGCTGCCTACGTATCCCTCTTAAACGGGAATCAGGTCGAGCGTAGTTCAATTTACATCATATGAAGAAGCATAAAATGGTTTACACATAGTATCTTTTGACTGCTTTCTGAGTTACATAGATGATGTCGAACTCGGTCAGTAAGATTTGCCACTTGGCCAGCTTCCCAGTAGGCATGGGTTTCTGAAAGATGTACTTCAGGGGATCCATTTTTTATATGAGATATGTAGTATAGGCACAGAAGTATCGCCTTAGCTTTTGAGCTATCCAGGTTAGATCACAACAAGTGCGTTCCAGCACAGAGTATCGTGCTTCATAAGGAGTGAACTTCTTTCTTAAGTAGTATATGGCCTGCTCTTTTCTTCCCGTTTCGTCATGTTGTCCCAGAACACAATCGAAGGCTCCATCTAACACTGCAAGGTAGAGTAGTAGTGGTTTACCAGGCTCTGGCGGGACTAAGACTGGTGGTGTAAATAAGTATTCCTTGATTTTGTCAAAAGCCCTTTGCCAATCCTCCGTCCAACTGGTTGCGGCATCCTTCTTCAGCATTTTGAAAATCGGCTCACATATTACTGTGGACTGTGCTATGGAACGGCTGATGTAGTTGAGACGTCCCAAGAAACTCATCACATCCTTCTTGCTTTTTGGTGGTGGTAATTCCTGGATAACTTTAACCTTTGACGGTTCCAACTCTATTCCTCGACGACTGACGATGAATCCTAGCAATTTTCCGGCAAGAACCCCGAATGCACACTTTGCGGGATTTAACTTTAGATTGTACTTCCGTAGTCAGTCAAAGAATTTCCTCAAGTCTACTATGTGATATGTATCCCTCTTGGATTTGATGATGACGTCGTCCACATATAACTCTATTTCTTTATGTATCATATCATGGAAAATGGTTGTCATGGACCTCATGTAGGTGGCCCCAGCATTCTTCAGACTGAACGGCATCATTTTGTAGCAGTAAACTCCCCATGGTGTGATGAAGGCTGTTTCTCTATGTCTTCTTCGTCCATCCAAATCTGATGGTAATCGGCAAAGCAATCTACAAAGTACTAGAGTTCATGGTTGGCGCAATTGTTGATCAAAATGTGTATGTTTTGTAGCGGGAAATCATCCTTGAGACTTGCTCTATTTAGATACCGATAATCAACACAAACTCTGACTTTTCCATCTTTCTTTGGAATTGGTATAATATTGGCCAACCAAGTTGGGTACTCAACTACTCTGAGGACCTTGGCTTTGATCTGCTTAGTGACTTCTTCCTTGATATTTAGGCTCATGTCTGACTTGAATTTTCTGAGTTTTTGCTTCACTGGCGGACACATTGGATTTGTAGGTAACTTGTGAGCCACTATGGATGTGCTCAACCCTGTCATATCGTCATATGACCATGTAAACATATCCTCATATTCTTTCAGGAACCGAGTGTATTCCTCTTTCTCTTACGGTGACAAATGGATGCTTATGCGGGTTTCTTTGACGGTTTCGGAAACTCCCAAGTTGGTTATCTCGGTCTCTTCCATGTTGGACTTGGGCTTATTCTCAAATTTGTCCTCTTCTCTGACAATTTCCTCAGGTATTACATCCTCATCTTCTATTTCTTCCGAGTCACTGACCTTCTGTTGCATTGTCTCATTACTTGTCACACTCGTTGGTTCATCAAGGTAAGAAATAGTAATGCCTGAGACTCGTCGGGCCCTTGATGATTTAATAGTCCAGTTCTTGAGGAATGCTCCTCTCTCCACAGTCTGGATAGTGAAGCCTTCTTCCTCCTCCTCCTCAACTATTACACAACAATCCATATCATCGTCTTCCAAGAACAAATTCCTCAATGCTTCCAAGGCTTCTTCTTCTTCTAATCCCCATACTGTATCGGCCTGCTGGAAGGTCTGATTCAGGTACGACACAGGTTGCTCAAGAGGATAGTATGGACCACGTCATGGTAGCGACTAACTCTGATATTCCTACCAGTTATACTGATATCCGAGCCCGAAGGTTGGGCCATGGTGCTTCAGTTGTATTGGTTTGGAGATACCTTGAAACTTTTTACCAAGCCCCTTGCCAGGTTCATACCCTGCCCATGCCAGTATGCTCTCTATTTTGCTACTCCACCATTTATCCTTCTCAATCGCATTAACACGCTCGATGCGATGGTAGGTTTCTCCACTTAACTTCCTTATATTTTCTACCGCTAGAACAGTCTGAATGGTGTAAATGGGATTGCTCCCATCTCCATGGATGATCACTTCTTGATGGTTCCACTCAAATTTTACCGCTTGGTGCAAAGTGGATGCGACAGCTCCAGCAGCATGTATCCAAGGCCGTCCCAGCAATAGATTGTAGGAGGCGGATATGTCTAGCACCTGGAATTCAACATCGAACTAGGTAGGACCCATTTGCAAGCATAGGTTGGTTTCTCCAATCGTGGCTCTCCATGACCCATCGAATGCTTTCACATTCATAGTCCCTGCTCGTATTTCATGTAGTCCGTTGCCCAACCTCTTCAAGGTTGTTAGCGGATAGATGTTAGGGCTGGACCCTCCGTCTAAAAGAACTCTGGCAATGAACTTATCTTCACATTGCATTGTGATGTGCAGTGCCCAGTTGTGGCTCAATCCTTCAGGTGGAAATTCTTCTTCATGGAAGGTGATCTTATGGCCATCTAACACTTGTCCCACTATGTTGTCCATTTCTCCGCTAATAATGTTGTTGGGCACATATGCTTCATTCAGTGCCTTCATTAGAGCATTCCTGCGTGCTTCGGAATTTTGCAGCAGTGATAAGATGGATATATGGGCAGGAGTCTTATTCAGATGATCAACAATAGAATACTCTCTTGCTTGTACTTTCCTCCAAGATCGTCTGGACCAGTTTCAATGACGGGTTATTTGTTAGAAGCTTGCTTACTGGTTTATCGCAAATGCTCAGGTGTGTAATTCTTCATGTTCTGGTCATTCCTTGTGCGGTGCCGGACTCTTCCGTCTTTACTTTCCCTTTTCTCCTAGCTTCGGTAACATAATCCTAAGGTACAAAGTTGGAACTGAAGGGTGGTGTGGATTCCACCATCATGGTAAAAGGGGTGGATACTTCTACCTCAAACAGAGCAGGTGTAGCTGCAGGTGGTGTCATTTCTTCTTCAAAGGGAGCCGCGCAGTTACCTAAACTTTGATTGGCGGTTGTACCTGTACCAAAATGGGATTGAGCGTGATTGTCGGCTTCTTAGTATCATCACCTTCCCAAATAAGTTTGATTGATCCCTCAGGATCCCATTCTTCATCGGTTTCTATTACATTGACTCCTTCACCACTATGATCTGGGAGGGGGTTGTTGCGGACATTAGGTGTGGTTTATTTCACCTATATGACCTTGGTATCAATCAGTGTTTGGATCTTATCTTTCAGGGTGCGGTATTCATCAATAGTATGTCCCTTCATACCGGAATGGTACGTACTCGTCTTGTTTGGGTTGACCCATTGTGATGAGTTTTCCATAGCCACAGCGAGAATAGGGGTGACATATCCAGCAGCTTTTAATCTTTCATAAAATTGGTCAATGGGTTCAGCAATAGGGGTGTATTGTATGGGTGGTTTGCGATCAAAATTGGGCCTGGTTTTTTGGTAATTTGGACGAGCTGGAGGTGAATGATAATAGGCTGATTGGTTATTATAGGTGTGGTAGGAGGTAGAGGATTGAGGATATCTGGGAGGTAAAGGTTGGTATGTGGGTGGAGGTGTCTGGTACACAAATGGAGATTTCGGACCTTAGGCAACCATTAATGTTCCCACTTCTTTCTTCTTTTATATGCCACCTAATTGTAGTGCTTTATTCGTGGCCTGCAGTGCCTCAAAATTTGTCACCATTCCACTTTTGTACCTTCCTCGATCCTTTCTCCGAGCTTGATGATATCGGAGAACTTGTGATTCTCGATTATCATTAACCTTTTGTAATATTGTGGATCCTAAGCCTTGACAAAGAACTTGTTCATCTGCTCTTCATCTAATGCCGGCCTGACCTTCGCTACTCCTGACCTCCATCGAGTAGCATACTCGCGGAAAGTCTCAGTGGGCTTCTTCTTGAGATTCTGGATATAGAAGACGTCTGTGCATTTTTCATGTTGAATTTGAATCTATCCATGAAGTCTGGTGCCATGCTTACCCAATTAACTCATTTCTTGGGATTTTGACTTATGTACCAAGATAGGGCGTCTCCAGTGAGGCTTCTCATGAATAGCTTCATGCAAATCCTTTCGTTCTTTCGAACCCCTACGAGCTTGTCACAGTAGGTTATCAAATGTACCTTTGGGTCAATCGTTCCATCGAACATCTCGAACTTAATAGGTTTGTAACCCTCCAGCAGTTTCACATCTGGATGAATGCACAAATCCTCATAATTCAAACCTTCGATTACTTTGCCTCCTTCAACACCCTGAACTTGGCTTGTGAGTTTCTTGAGCTCCTCTGCCATGTTCTTAATGAGCAGGTCTTTCTCGGCGAATTATGGTGTATATGGGATTGGTTGAGTAGAGTGGGGTAAGGTTTCCACGTATATGGGATTGTTTTGGTGAAGGCCAGGATTTTGGGTATAGTGGTGATCATTGGTTGAATTTTGGGGATCAGGAATAGGATGTGGGGTATTCTGAGGAGTGTGGTATGTAGTTTGCGGATATTGAGTTGGGAGATTCTAATGTTGAGGAGGTGTAGGTATGGGTAAAGTATTTTGAGGAGGGGTTGTATATTGGTGGGGTGCAGAAGGATTCTGCGGGTGTTGGGTGGGTGTATTCTGAGGAGGTGATGGGTTTTGGGTATTTGGATGGTTAATATCTGGGACGTTTAGTGTGAGGGAGAGGTTTTCCAAGTTACAGACCTGCTCAATCTCACCTTGTAGTTCAAGTATTTTATTTTCAAGCCGCAAAACCAAGTCATTTGGTGCCGGAGTATTCCGACCATCAGAAGTTTCCGCATTCTCCGCATGTGCGGTGTTGTCGCCACTCATATTATCTAGATATTCTAACCTTTCATTCGATCTTGTAGCCATTTCCTTTCATTCATTGATTAATTCCATATCAGACTTGTGTTGTTCCAGATGCTCAGCCTCAGACTCGCGAACCCTCTTGCACAATTTGTTATACTTCACTTGTTCTTCGGCAGTTTCATCTATGATTCTATTTCCTCGATCGACACCTGGCTCAACTATTCTTGTTATGCAGCCCTCCAACCATGATGGGTAAAAGGACACATACCCTATGTGATAACGATCCGGATCGATGGTGTCCTTTTCCACAATAATCTTCAAGGGCCACATATATTGAGCTTCACATTTATATGGGAGGTCATCATCTTGGAAATCCGCCCTGTAGTGACTCATTTTGGAGACTCGTGGTATAATCTGTTTTCTACCAGCTTGTCTCATGACCCTGATAGGAACATAGGGGTGTATACCCCTTAACCCGATCAACACCAAGTGTGGAGCGTAGCTAGATCGGATGATTAACTCATTGGTGGGGAACCACTCGAACATCCAATGAACCTGGTCCTCAGTCAAGTTGTCGAAAAATTGCATCCATTCCGCATTCTTCGGTTGAGAAAACCTATCTGGGATAAATGTCATTATCTTGGTGTGATGAAAGGTTATGTGATCGTTCCACAGCCTTCGCAGAAACTCTTGACCGTATTAACCTCTCTTGAAATGTTCTAGCAACAAAATTTGTAGTAGCAGATTACGACCCTCGAAGTGTTTGAACCCCTTCTGGCAGCGATCCAAGGCCCGATATATGTCTGCTATGATCATAGGGACAATATTATATGTTTGTCCCTCGATTCCTCCCATTAAAGCTTTGGTCACCATGGCCAGTCTGGTGTAAATTCTGTCCGTTTTTCTTGGAAACACTATCATACCCAAGAAGCAGACGATAAACACAAAAATCCTGCAATGAATCCAACCCAATGAAGTGATGGAGAACTCGTCATGGAAGATATAGTAGGATTTGTTGTGACCGTATCATTCATAAAAGGATGTTAAAGGGTACATAGGACTTCTTTAGACACACCAAGTAATCATTCTTTTTCAAACCCATCATTTTCAGAAACCCTCTGGGAGTGCGATTTTCCGGCACCAATAAACCGGGATTGTCCCAAGGTAGTCCAGCGAATCCTCCTATTTCCTCTAGAAGAGGAGTCATTTCTATGTTTCCAAAACGGAATACGGCCCTTTCTCCGTCCCAGAACATAGTAGCATATTCAATCAACATGTTGTTTGGTTGGATATCTAACAAGGAAGGTAGATTTCCAAGGACTCTCCTCACATTATTTTTATCACTTGACAGAAGGTCTTCCCACCAATCTAGCAACAATGGTGGTATGTTGCGGACCATGCCGAATCTGGGGACTTCGTGCCTCATTTTCTACAAAACAAATAGAGTTAGACCCTTTTCCCCTCCAGATTCGACTATTTATACATTAATGATTAGCATATTGGCACTTATTTCTCCAAATTAATGCATGGATCGTGGTTGCGACCGTTGGGATTATGGAAACCCCGGTGGACTTTGGACAAGGCTTTCCTTAAAGGTTTATTATATGGACAACATATTAACCCAGGCTAAGTTTGACCATGATGCATGTACAGTTATAATTAGGTCAAGGTTTCTATAGAAGTCTAGACTGGTACCCTCAAGCGGACGACTTGAGGGGGAAAGGCGGAACTGTCGACTGCACAGTTGATCGACTAGTTTTACCGCAAATAAGCCTTTCCAAATTCAAATAGGGTGATATAGGAAGAGCGCAAACACTCATCAAGCGTTGCTATGGTATTAATTACGCACGAGTGGAATATGGTGTTGAGCATGATTTATGCAAAAAGAAAATAACACATTGTCAAGTATTTGCACGATGAAAAATGATAAAATGTGGTATTTAATAATTGTGAAGGCAGTTTAAAGAAAACAAAGAGACATGTCAGTTTCCATAGTAAAGAGTAATAAAACAAAAAAGAGAAATCGTAAATAACTGAAGATAGGCAAATAAATACACATAAAGTGGGAAGGAGAAGGGATATGCAAGTATTGATGGAATAATAAATACATGCTTAAAGACTAATTCACAAAAATCAGGTTTGTTATAGTAAGAGCCTAGAAATATCCCCAGTAGAGTCGCCATGCTGTCGTGCCTCCTTTTTTTCTCGCGAAATCGGCTTTCGACATTTCTGAGATGACTCCTTTCCTTTTGGGATGGGATATGGGATTTGAAGAGTCGTCACCTAACGGATTAAGGTGCGTTAGGCACCTATAGTAATTAACTCATGCAACAAGTTTCCATCACCAGAGATCGGGTAAGGGCTCGAAATTACCTTGAGGGGAAGGTGTTAGGCACCCCTCGAGCTCCACAACGGTGGGTCCCGGGCGAACTTAATTAATCGAATTATTCTTAAAAGGAAAATAAAGCAATTTAGACAACTATTATTTTAAAACAGGAATTAAAGGGGTCCTAAGTGTTTTAGCCTATAGGATCATTTCCATGCAATACTTGGTAACTTTCCCAGGTTGGGGTGCTACACATAGTATTAGCGCACAGGTCATCATCTCCTTTACTACCCGATCACTATCTTTCAATTGTTACCTAAGCGTTCTAGTAGCTTCTACTCGTGCCTTACCGTGCACTACTCGTCCCTTACCTATTGTCCTGGAGGTGTTTAGGACCTCTATTTAAGGTGGTTCTAGACTGACCTAGGTTTCTTAAAATGAGAAAAATCTAGGCGACAAATAGAGTTCAAATAGGACTGTCACAGAAGAACAACTAAAGGATCATGTTAACCTCCACAAATAGTCAACAAATGCACGCAGTTCAATCAGCAAATTTCATTAATTTAGGATCCTATATGCAGAATATCTAGATGAGCAGAAACAGAATGTAGAGAAGCAGTTTGTTTAAGGCGAGCATCGGGACCTATCAATTTTCCTACTGATTTGATTAAGTTCTGAATCTGGGCAAATTTCAAGCACTAAGAGATCACAGTTTTAGGCCCAGAATTCTTAATAAACCTACAGGTTTGCCTAAGTGATAACCATAACAGAATCATATAGGTATGGTATCTACAACTGTTAATTATAGACCTATAACAACGAGTCATTGATTTTAACAGACATGTTTTTATCTCTTTAGATACTATAGGCATGCTTTCTACTTTGGAAGAATTAATTAACTCCTATAGGCATGATTTCTAAGTGTTGAAACTAATTACAAGCATGATTTCTAAACTTACAACTGATTTACCCTATAGGCATGATATCTATTAGTTTAAATCATATAGAAATGATTTCTAGGTTTTGGAACTGATTCCTTTTATTCCTGTAGGCATGGTATCTAAGTTGAAACTGATTTTTTATTTCGTATAGGCATGATATCTATTAATCACATTGGGCAGAATTTTTAAAGCAAATTGCCAGGAAATTTTATTAGCTCAAACAAATAGAATCCTATATACAAAATCACTAATGCACATTGAGAATGGAAATATGTGTAGATCCTAAGAACATGGATTGTAATGCAGAATTACCAAAAATACCTATAGACAGTGTCTTTAATATGCATGATCACAAACAGTCAAGAAAAATATCATATAGGCAGAATTTCTAAACGATTAGTAACACTCACACCATCAACACAGTAACCCTATAAATAGGATTTCTATCCTAGTTTTGAACAAAGATATATAAAAAAAAACCCAGCTTTTACTAATAAACCCAGATCTATTATTACAGATATTATTACATTATTACATCCCAATATGAATAAATTGAATAATAATATCCATGACACTATAGGGAGCCTTAGCAGGCCCAATATTAACATGGAAACTAGGCCTTCAAGCAAAGCAAGTCTGAACCATAATGGGATCTATCCATGGCACATAAAATTAGGTTTCTAATGTGTGAAAGTTCCCAAGGGCCTCAAAGACCACGGGAAATGCTCACACGAGAACCTCACTTAGAAAACAATTCATAAAAGATTGGAAGACCAGCCCAAATGTGTCAGAGTTCGGAGGAGTCTCAAGGACCCTAGGCAGTGCTCACATTGGGGGTGATAGGAACCTAGATAACTAAGAGTAGCAATTTAAAATAGTATATGAAGGGTAAAGGGGGCAGTTTTAGAAAACAATTTGATTTTTAGAAGCAAATAAGTTCAGACTACATGGTAGCAAACAGAGTTGGGCCCAGAAATAAACAGAGCACATGGTCTAAACAGATTAGTACTTATTCAACTAAGTACTCATATCAGTATTCAAAGTGATTCACAAAGAGCAAGGGGCACTTAAATTAACAGATAGAATTGGCTATACATGCTTGCATGGCAGGGAACATACAACTGATTATACAAAGTTCCACATTATTAAAGATAACCTAATTATCTTTGTCAGTAAGTGAAATCATATAGGCATGTATTAAATAGAAAACATGTTGAAGTTTGAAATAACTAATCAAACAAACACATAGAACAGGATAGGGTAGTAGGAACTAGAGCATACTAGTTTCAAAGAGAGGTAAACAGGCATCATAGATCAGGCAGAATCATGCTAAGGTTGAAATAAACATGCAGAACAGAACAGGATAACAAGAATTAAGATATAGCAGTTGAGAAAGAAACAGACAAGAATCATGTATCAAACAGAAGCAGGTTGAGGTTGAAATAAAATAATCACATAACATATAGAATAGAAATATGTTAACAGAAGTTAACACATACCAGTTAGGAAGAAAGTAAACAGGAATGTAATGACAGTTTGGATCCAAAGAGTTTAGCCTTGGGTTCCATCCAGCTAAACAGTGCAGAAACCAGAGTAGCAGCACAAAGAGAGTTTTTTTTTTTAGGAAAAATAGAGAGCTTTTTAAGTTGTGAAGTGAAGAAAGTGTGAGAGTGTGTAAGTATGAGTGTAAGTCTGTAAGCGTGAGCTTGTATGTTAAAATCAAAAATAGTGAAAGGTTTTTATAGCATATAGTAGAGTAAAACCAAATAAGTTAAGGTATGCAAAATCAATCAATCAATCAATTAGGGTTAACAGGAGTCAATTAACAGTAAGTATAACTTAAATTAAGGAGCATCTTTCATGGAATAAATCAGTAGACAAGATTGAGGCTAAATAAGGTAAGTAATAAATCCATATATCACTTATAGGTCGGTTCTAGTAATCAAAGCACAGAAATCAGGCTAGCAATAGAATTAAGGCAAGTAGTACCAATTAAAAATCGCACATAAGGAAAGAATAGGTAAAAATCTGTCAAGGAGATATCAGTCTCAAAAGAAAAGCACAATTTTCAAACCCTAATTAAGCAAGTAAATAAGTTAATCACTTTAATTGACAGAGCCACAGCTAAACGGGCAAACCATTATAACCAACAGTCAAATAATGAAAAATCCTAAGGTGTAAATACATAGAGAAGAAACTCAAGTAAAAGAAATCAGTCAAAATGTAAAGAAGAAAACCAGAGTTAAACATTTAAACATTTCAAACATTTTTGCAGAAACCTCTTAAAAAATCGAAACCCTAGCTTTTAGGAAAAAATGAAATCGGTTGACAACAGTAGTAAAAACGGAAAAAATCTTGAAGGAAAAATACCAAACAAACTCAAACGACTTCAGATCTAAAGAGATCTTAATTTATTTAGCCAGAAATAGTTAGGTTCATACAAAAAAAATAAACAGAGGTTGAAAATCTAGTTTGAACCAGAGATTTGAAGCCATAAAAACACAAAAATAATAGTACTCACATACATGGGGGTGAATACAGACAGATTAATCGAGAACATGAGAGATTTGAACCAAATCTGGCTCGAGATTCTTGAGATTATCCTCAAGTAATATGAAAATCGAACACCAGTAGCGAGATGAGGCCGAGTAATGCCTGAAATCGAAGAAGGAAACCATGAATCGAGGGGAATAACGGTGACGGCGGGCTACGGTTAGAAGGGGGATGAGAGAGAAGAGAGGAGGGAAGGGGTTTCAAGGGCGGCGGATCTGTGGAAAATGGGTAGGGTTTAGGTCGTTTGGTGTATTAAAAAAGGAAAATGAATCATGGACCCTTCATCTTCCGAGATCAACGGCCATGATTGGTTTAGGTTGGGCGGGTTATGGGTTATTGGATTAGGGTATTGGGTTAATAATTGGGCTGGATAATTGGGTTAGGCATTTTAGGTGTTGGGCTAAGAAATTGGGTCTGAAAAATTATTTGAAAGGGGTTATATTTTAAATACACATTTAGTTTGATAAAATAATTTATAAAAATAGTTAATAAATGATGAAAAAGATATTTATGTATGAAAATGATTTAAAATAATTACGTGATATTATAAAAATATAAAAAGTCATTTTCGTGTAAAAATAAAGTAATTATGCACGCATGAGCTATTATTGCAAAGTTATTGCAATTATAACCTAAAGACATAAATATAATTATGCATAAAATGATTAAAGCTTAATATAAATATAAATGATAAAATTAAGTATCAAAATTATCGAAAATCATTTGTGATTCAATTAGTAATTATTTAGATAATAAAATGCTGGAATAAATTGATTAAAATCCTTTAAAATTATGGAAAAATATTGGTTGATGCTCATGCACTATTTTGAAAGTGTATATATATATATATATGAAAAAATTGAGTATCAGTAATTGGCCACAGGTGCGGACTCGCATGTGCGAGCAATGGAGCACAGAAAAGGCCTAAGTTCGAGGATTTGATTTCATTATCCATTTTTTAACCTAGAGAGCTTGGATTGAGGCAAAATTTTGAGGGATTTTCAGAGGAAGCATTTGGGTAAAGATTCTTGACTCGTTTTTGATTAATCCCCACGAATCTACTGTTGTTTTCATCATTTAATTAGTATTTTTAATTGAAAATTTGGGGAAATTGGGAAAATTTCTTAGGCTAAAATTTGAGGATTTGAAAGACGATTTGAGGCCGAATTTGAGTAATTATTGTATGGTTGGACTCGATATCAAATGGGTATTCGAATTTTATGGTTTTGGTCAGTTTTTGAGACGTGGAACTGGGTCGACTTTTTGGAGCAATTTTTTCAATTCTTTGTTAAAGTCGTAATTTTATTATTTAAATTAGTTTTCTATAGTTATATTTATAGTATGAAATAGTTTTGGCTAGATTCGAGCTAATCGGAGTTGGAAAACTGAGGGAAAGGCCTTCCTATTGATTGATTGAGCAATGTTTAACATAAATGACTTGTCTAACCTTGTGTGGGGAAAATCCCCCTTAGGATATGGTATTGTTGTGACAGTTTGTGATAGGTGAGGGTCGTATATGTGAGGTGACGAGTGTGTACACGGGCTAAATATTGATATTCCAGTTTTATCTAAATAGTTTCCTTTTTATAACTTAACCGAGTTACTTTAACATGTATAGTCATCATGTTTAGCCTAATTTCACATGTCTATTTGTCTTATCTCTTATTTGTAAGTTGTACAACATGCTTAGTTGAATTACCTGCTTTCTTAATTCCACATTCCTTATTTAACTGTGAGATTCTTTACTTGAAATTCTCATCCTTGAAATATCATTGTTTCAGTTGTTATGTTTTGGTTTCCGTGATTATTGTTGAGATGATTGTTTGGTTATTGCACGAGGTTTCTGTCGTGCAGTTGTTATTATTGCACAAAGTTTCTACCGTGCGGTTGTTATTATTTGCACGAGGTTTCTGTCATGCCGTTGTGGTCATTGATACGCATGCGGTGGTATAAGGTCTTGGTGTTGAAACGTTGCAGTGAGATAAGGTGGGCATGATACGCGTGGCTAGTAGGGGAACTACTAAAAGTCATGCGTTGTGATAAGGTGGACTAAAATACGGGATGCTATTTCGGAAAAATTATTTTCAAAACAAAATATAAAGGCTCCCGCGGTGATATAAGGAAAGATTGTAAGATATTTACTTTTGCGACTACGAGGCGGTACCTCGGGAGTGCCCCTGTTGATTTCCTCTATTTGTTGTATTTGTTGATGTTGTCTTTCCTTAACTTGTAAGATTTTTGGCTTCCTTTCATGTTGTATTTGTCTTTCTTTGATTCCGTGTTATTACCTTCCGTAAATTCTTATTGTTTCACTTCTCTGTCATTTCATTATATTATTATAGCTTCTGCCTTATTTCTTATTATTTCCAGTAGGGCCATACCTGACCTCGTCACTACTCTACCGAGGTTAGGCTTGACACTTACTGGGTACCGTTGTGGTGTACTCATACTACACTTTTGCACATCTTTTTGTGCAGATCTAGGTACTGCCTATCAGACCAGGTACCAGTGAGCTAGTCCATACGTAGAAACTTCAAGTTACATCTGCCAACGTCTGCAGACCTCGGATTCCCCCTCTGTTTTTATTATGTTGTTTCCTTATCCTCATTAGTCTATGATGTATAGGGATATTTAGTTTTTTTGTTCAGAGATTGTGACCTATATCTATCGGATTTTGGGAGTTGTTTATACTTTAGTTGCAAATTCTATTTATTACCGTTGTTGATGTTTGAGTTTTAGCTTAAATTCAACTATTTCGCATACTTGTTAGGCTTATCTAGTCTAAGAGACTAGATGCCGTCACGATATCTTACGGAAAAAATTGGAATCGTAACAGTGAACCACATTTTACATATCGGATTCGCCCCTAAAGGTAGGCCCAAATATATAATACAATCCACAATGCATTTTGTATTGCTCAAGAGTGCAGTGTAGTACACCTAAATTGCCGCTTCATCGGAACCCGCTAACCTCAGCATTATTATTATTTTCTTGACATGTATAAAAAAAAGTAATTCACAAACTTTCTCCAAAAACAATAATAAAAAACTTCAAAAACCCTTCTGCCTTCAAGGATCACTTCGACAAAATAGCAAACATCCACCGATTCAACGAGTGACTGAAACTCTGCTTGGATTGCTTAAGAGACCTTTAATTTTGATCTTATTTGACTAATTCTTTCATATTTTTGAACATCCTTTCGGTGACTGACTCATATTCATTGAGTTTTTAAGGAGTTATCGCGCGAAAATTTCGCCGTTATTAGCTGACAAATCTTTGTCAAAAATAGTGGTGCTTCCGCTGCACTCAAATCCTGAGTTCGCCGTTGCTCGATACATACTTCGTTTGTCATAAAGGATAGGAAGAAGAAAGTA
Organism: Nicotiana knightiana; assembly: GCA_005239525.1. Lineage (NCBI taxonomy): Eukaryota > Viridiplantae > Streptophyta > Magnoliopsida > Solanales > Solanaceae > Nicotiana > Nicotiana knightiana. The sequence continues at coordinate 8,442 of ML414036.1, read as the reverse complement.
AAGAGGAGGAGAAATTAAAAGGAAAAATTGGTGCATAGTAGTAGTATATTCTTTCTTTTTCAAAATCGCAACCTTACGGACTTCATGAAACAGAAAATCCTAACAAATATTCTCCTCCGTGCAGATAAGGTGATAAAGCGCCTTTCCTTAAAGAACCAAAAAGAGTTAATATACATATGTACGTGGTGGAACCAAAATGAGAGGTAATATAAGGACAAAAATAAAAACCTTACATTATAATAACAGTAAATTAAAAGATTACAATTTCCACAGCATGTTTTACCACCTTTTCGACAGTTTTTCTCTTCATCAATTTTAAGATGTACTGTAATGTAAATAAAAATGACTGAAAACAGCACCTTTGCCTTTCTTTTTTTTTTGGGTTTTCCTTTTTGCCTAACCCTTAAAAGCTAAACACATTACAACTTACAAGAAAAAACTGCTGGAACCCAAGAAATACTTATGGGTCCCACATCTTCATGCTAACGTGAAATACTTAAAAGCAATCTTTATAGAAAAAGTGTTACGCACGTGATCACCACCTAAAAATCACGTGAGCACCACCCTCCTCCACCGCTGCCATGCAAGAACGGCGACTCAGCTCCGACGACTCCAGGCTTTAAGGAGAAAACACAATGCCAGATCTCAGTGAAAGCTCTAACAATGACGCCATGGTAGTAAGGAGAATTAAGCTCTAAAAAACAGTTAAGAAGCTGCCTTAGTTCGTCTTTAGAGTATATCTCCTTTTCAAGAATCATTTGAAGCATTGACTGCCGAAAGTCAACATAAGGGTCGTCGGAATCTTTCTCGACGGCGACACTCTTGCCGCCTATCCTGCCGAAGCCTTGAACGGCCCTCTCGGTGTCGGAGGAGTAGTAGGCCGGAGAGAAAGTGGTGGTAGTAGTAGCGTTAGAAGAACTAGAGGAGGAGTAATTGTAGGCGGGGTTGTGGTGGTGCTTAATCTTTTTATGGTGGTGGAAGGCGGCGGAGTTGTGGCGGCGGGGCTTAGGGTGGAAAATGCTAGAAAGTTTAGGGCACCTACAACTGCTGCTGCAGCCTAATTTCACTGTCACGTTGCTCAAAATAATCTTCTTCTTGTGGGTTGACATATTGCAAGATTCAGAGAGAGTTATTTTACTCAAAAACTACACCAACAAGAAATTAAGTGTAATTCAGAGTGTTATTTACTCAGAGTGAGGATTTTGCAGATTAGAGGGGTGAAGTTTTATCTGAGTTTGTTTAACGAAAGTGAGTGTGACTAAGGAGCTGCATTGGACTGAGGGAAGTGAGGGAACTTATGAATTCTATGGGTGCTAGAGCTAGAAAGAATAGAATAAAAGTTCTTTAGTTAATATATGTATCTTCTTGTTATTCTAACAGCCAGTTAGAGATAATTAATTGATGACACCTATGCATGGAGTGGGGTGAGTAGTATTTATTATTGGATCTATGTTATAAACATACTGGATAGTGCAAAAAAGTTTTTTTAAATTATTGTTGAATGATAATTTTTTTTAGCCGAATCTATCGAAACCGAAAGTTGTCTCTTAAGTTCACATAAGATAGAAATAAGGTCTACGTACACTCTACCTTCTCTAATTCTATTTATAAAATTACACTAGATATATTGTAGTTTGTGGTAGTAGATAATTTATCTTTTATTCTTAAGATTAGAAATCTCATTTCTTATGAAATGCTATCTGATATGATTTAGAATAACTTGATGTGTGATTTTTTTTTTCTTACACAATCAATATATATAAGTTAGATACATGGTACGTATTATTTTGAGTTTTTAGCGAAACACATCGGGTTCACTACCTTGGTTTTCTTTTCATTTTTGTCTTTACTTTTGCAGGTTGAGCTGTAATAGGCTCTAAAGTTTGGTGTTAGGACAGTTGGTCCTTAATCCTATCTTTAACTTGAAATGAAGTCCACAACAAACATGATTTGCATTATCTAACGTTGAAAGAAACGTACGTACACTAAGAAGTAAGAACTCCCTTATATAAATCAATTACCGTGTTATAAAGCAGAGGGATATAAAAGAATGAAACTTCTCTAACATGAAGGGAGGCGACATTGACAGTACGTAAATCATAAATACAAATTAATGCCGCGACACCATCACAATTATGGCACACATTTATAAAGAAAGTACTATCACTAGTTTAGAAGTTTGAAGCCTCTCACAAATCTTTATCTAATTAGGAAGATAACACCAAAATAAATATTTTGAATAGGAGGGAGGGCGATGTTTCTGACTAGTACTCTTTGTTAGTAGTAATTTATATTCGAAAAACAATTTTCGAAACTTAAACAACGGAAAATAGAAATGTAGAAGATGCAAAAAAAAGTTCGAGCTCACTGAATTTACAGTTTATCCTTAAGGAACTTAATCTCCTCCTATTACCTGAAATTTAGAATTATTTTCTCCTAGAATAGAATGGATTAACCACGCTGGTATAGCGACATTCAAACAAATAGCGGCAATGAATCACATTTACTTTATGTTTTAAGAAAATAATCCAGAAAGGAAGAAGATATTTTAGAATTTTCTTAAGAAAAATCTAAGGAAATTGCCAGGTATTTATAGGCAAACATTTGAGTTGAACGAAAAGACGCAACTCAAAAGTATCAGCCTTTCGATCGGACGACGACACAAAGTCAAGAAACTTGACTTCTTCTCAACTCTTTAAAAGCTAGAAAAAATGTGTGAATATATATATATATATATATATAGAAAACCCAACAAATATCTTTTTCTCCTTCAATATATGACAATATTTCTTTATAAATGAAGAAAATTAAAAAAAAAACACTTTCTCCCTATCTCCCCTTCACACCATTTTAAAGCTAAAGACCCAACACTTTTGACACATAACTTTAAGTTGACCACGTTGTTTAACCAAAGAATTAGACCCTTTGACTAAAATTTATTTTTAAGATGAATACGGGTTACTGATAATCAAGGTAATGGAGAAAAATGAATAATAGACAATATTACAGAAATATAGAAAATCGAAGTTGATTGTATTCGAGAATCAGATGCCTTTACAAGCTGTATTCCTCTCCCTTATATAGGAGATTCTTATAACGTACGACTCTTACTATGGTTACTCATTAATGACTAATTATGACATTAATGAGGCGTTACAAAGGATAACGGTAATTGGTGTTCGGTTACATAACGTTCGAGTAATCAATTGTGGGTCCTTGAATCTGCCCGTAGCTTTGTCTAGATTCATTCTGACTGTGCCTCTCTCCCGTTTTGATCAAGTTGAGTTTCCTATGGCTGATAAGTTCATGGGTTTACTGAACCGTGCATCTTTGTACAGTACCTCTTCAAAGAATCACATCCAGCTGTCGCGTTTTCCTGTGTCCACGTGACTGGCTGAGTTATCAAAAGCTAGCTTACGTGTGAAACTCTTTTTTACCAATACAGATAGTCCCCTCACTTACCATATATTTAACGATTAATATATGGTAAGTGGATATTCATTTATGGCGAGAATATTTTACCGTCGATTTTCCTTGAATCATTGTATCCTTCTCTGTACCATAGCCGTCATTTGTCACTTCAATTTAATGCTCATACCGCGTGTCCTTTTCGGATTTGTTCTGCATTTACTCGGCACCTTTTAGGGCTTTTTGCGGTTGTGCCAGTCTCGAAGTGACATCTTCAATTATGACTTTTCATCATTATTTTCCTTTTTCTTCATGTTTGATGATTGTCTTCAAGTATAAATACATGTTTTCTTTTTTTTGCTTGCACGAAATATTTTTCTAACTTTGTCTTTTGTAAAGAAATTTCTTCTTCGCCTTAGTAAACTTGTTTTTTTCAAACCAATCTCAAAGAGTAATAGATCTTGAAAGTTTAATGCCATCTTCTGCTCCGACTAGGAGTCGGAGGGGTGGTAGACTTAGAAGTCTAGGATCCACTCCTTCAAGGAGCTCCTCTTCTTCTTAGATAGTTCCTCCTCCTTTCACTAGATCTCCAGTTTCTCCGAGGTTTAGGGTTTCTCAGTCTTTGTCTAGAGGTAGAGGCGAATGCCTTCGTGAGCCTGGAGCCGATGAAATTGTCCCTGCTGAGTTTGTTTTTGCTAGGGATAGTCAAGTTCTTGTAGATCAATCTTCTTCTCTTGATAGTGTCGAAAGATATCCAATCCTTATAACTGAGGGTCAGATTTTCCTTGTTCGTAGGGAATGCTTTTGGAGGTCTGACTTTCCTGCCTATATTCCGAATAGTAACCAAAGAATAACGTCTTACAAGACGGGATATTCTTTTTTTTATACATATCCTTTAACTTTAGGGTTTAGACCCCCCATTGACCCAGTTATAATTGAATTTTGCCATTTTTTCAATATCTGCTTAGGACAAGTTGGCCCGCTTGTGTGGCGAGTTGTCGCATGTCTTAATAGTTTGGCTTTTTTAGCCTCGGTTCCTTTTACCTTCAACCATCTTATTCACCTCTACTCTCCTACCTTATTTTGTGAAGGGGTTTTTACTCTAACTGCTAGAATAAAAAGAGTAGGTAACCCCTGGAGATAATAAGGATAGGGGTTGGTACCTCCGGTATGTTGTTGTATCCACTGTTGGTTTAGTGGGTGAAGAAAATCTTCCCTTCCCTGAGAAGTGGAATCGCGCACGTGAGTATGCTTTAGCTCACATTTACTTTTTCTTGTTTTGACTTGAGATGTTTTATTAACACCGTGTCTATTTTTTCTTCTCTCAGCAATCATGAATACTGTTGAGAATGTCTCCGGTATTCGTGATTAGGTAGAAAAATTATTGTCTGTTTCTCCTTCAGACGAAAGATCTTGGAAGTACCTCGCTGGGAGGTATGGTTGGCAAGTAAAGACCCACAGTAAGTGAAGCTCTTATTCTTGCTTCTTTCCTTACTCGAGTCTCTTTTTTTGTCGTTTAATTTTTTTCCCTTTTTAATAGGGTTCTCTGCTCGTGGGGTGTCTGCTTCATCTATCCCGAAGATGTCCTTGGCTCAAGCCCAGGAAATTATTGTGGGCTCATCTTCCTCGATTAGTGAGTCTCGTTCCGTAGAAGAAGAAGAAGAAGAAGAGGGTGCTTTAGTGCACAGGCCACGGAGAAGGAGAATGGTTTTAGATGATGAGATTACAGCCTTAACCTTGCCTTCCGTGTCTGTGATTGATCCCCCTATCCTTGATGATGTTTCACATTCCCCTATTCATGAGGGTGTTGATCTTGCTCCTGA